>OX359295.1:12172582-12195082 GCA_947179395.2 Pulicaria dysenterica
AAACAACAACAACGACATCAACAAATACAACCCTAAATAACAACAACATCAACAACAACCCTAAATAACAACAACAAGAACGCTAAATAACAACAATTGCAACAACAAGCCTAAATAACAACAACAACAACAACAACCCTAAATAATTGCAACAACAAACCTAAATAACAACAACAACAACAACAACAACCACCCTAAATAACAACAACAACAACAACAACAACCCTAAATAACAATAACAACAACAACAACCACAACAACCCTAAATAACAACAACAACAACAACCCCCCTAAATAACAACAACAACAACAACAACAACAACAAGAACAACAACAGCAACAACAACAACAAAAACAACAACCCTAAACAACAAAAAACAACAAAAACAACAAACCCTAAACAACAACAACCCTAAATAACAACAACAACAACAACCCTAAATAACACCACCAACAACAAAAACAACAACAACAATAACAACAACAACAACCCTAAACAACAACAACAACAACAACCCTAAATAAAAACAACAACAACAACGACAACCCTAAACAACAACAACGACAACAACAACCGTAAACAACAACAACGACAACAACAACCCAAAACAACAACAACAACAACAACCCTAAATAACAACAACAACAACAACAATAACAACAACAACAACCCTAAATAACACCACCAACAACAAAAACAACAACAACAACAACCCTAAACAACCAAAACAACAACAACCCTAAATAAAAACAACAACAACAACGACAACCCTAAAAAACAACAACATCAACAACAACAACAACAACAACAACCACAACAACCCTAAATAACAACAACAACAACAACCCCCCTAAATAACAACAAGAACAACAACAAGAACAACAACAGCAACAACAACAACAAAAACAACAACCCTAAACAACAAAAACAACAAAAACAACAAACCCTAAACTACAACAACAACAACAACCCTAAACAACAAAAACAACAAAAACAACAAACCCTAAACTACAACAACAACAATAACCCTAAATAACAACAACAACAACAACAATAACAACAACAACAACCCTAAATAACACCACCAACAACAAAAACAACAACAACAATAACAACAACAACAACCCTAAACAACCAAAACAACAACAACCCTAAATAAAAACAACAACAACAACGACAACCCTAAAAAACAACAACATTAACAACAACAACAACAACAACAACCACCCTAAGTAACAACAACAACAAAAACAACAACAAACCTAGACAACAACAACCCTAAACAACAACAACAACAACAACAACAACAACCCTAAATAACAACAACAACAACAACGACAACAAAAACCCAAAACAACAACAACGACAACAACAACCCAAAACAACAACAACAACAACAACCCTAAATAACACCACCAACAACAAAAACAACAACAATAACAACAACCCTAAATAAAAACAACAACAACAACGACAACCCTAAATAACAACAACATCATCAACAACAACAGCAACAACAACTTTAAATAACAATATCATCAATAACAACCCTAAACAACAACAACGACATCAACAAATACAACCCTAAATAACAACAACATCAACAACAACCCTAAATAACAACAACAAGAACGCTAAATAACAACAATTGCAACAACAAGCCTAAATAACAACAACAACAACAACAACAACAACCCTAAATAATTGCAACAACAACCCTAAATAACAACAACAACAACAACCACCCTAAATAACAACAACAACAACAACCCTAAACAACAACAACGACAACAACAACCCTAAACAACAACAACGACAACAACAACCCAAAACAACACAACCCAAAACAACAACAACAACAACAACCCTAAATAACACCACCAACAACAAAAACAACAACAACAATAACAACAACCCTATGTAAAAACAACAACGAGAACGACAACCCTAAATAACAACAACAACAACAAACCTAAATAACAACAACATCATCAACAACAACAACAACAACTTTAAATAACAATAACATCAACAACAACCCTAAACAACAACTACGACATCAACAAATACAACCCTAAATAACAACAACATCAACAACAACCCTAAATAACAATAACAACAACGCTAAATAACAACAATTGCAACAACAAGCCTAAATAACAACAACAACAACAACAACAACCCTAAATAATTGCAACAACAAACCTAAATAACAACAACAACAACAACAACAACAACCACCCTAAATAACAACAACAACAACAACAACAACCTTAAATAACAATAACAACAACAACAACCACAACAACCCTAAATAACAACAACAACAACAACCCCCCTAAATAACAACAACAACAACAACAACAACAAGAACAACAACAGTAACAACAACAACAAAAACAACAACCCTAAACAACAAAAACAACAAAAACAACAAACCCTAAACAACAACAACCCTAAATAACAACAACAACAACAACCCTAAATAACACCACCAACAACAAAAACAACAACAACAATAACAACAACAACAACCCTAAACAACAACAACAACAACAACCCTAAATAAAAACAACAACAACAACGACAACCCTAAACAACAACAACGACAACAACAACCGTAAACAACAACAACGACAACAACAACCCAAAACAACAACAACAACAACAACCATAAATAACAACAACAACAACAACAATAACAACAACAACAACCCTAAATAACACCACCAACAACAAAAACAACAACAACAATAACAACAACAACAACCCTAAACAACCAAAACAACAACAACCCTAAATAAAAACAACAACAACAACGACAACCCTAAAAAACAACAACATCAACAACAACAACAACAACAACAACCACAACAACCCTAAATAACAACAACAACAACAACCCCCCTAAATAACAACAACAACAACAAGAACAACAACAGCAACAACAACAACAAAAACAACAACCCTAAACAACAAAAACAACAAAAACAACAAACCCTAAACTACAACAACAACAACAACCCTAAACAACAAAAACAACAAAAACAACAAACCCTAAACTACAACAACAACAATAACCCTAAATAACAACAACAACAACTACAATAACAACAACAACAACCCTAAATAACACCACCAACAACAAAAACAACAACAACAATAACAACAACAACAACCCTAAACAACCAAAACAACAACAACCCTAAATAAAAACAACAACAACAACGACAACCCTAAAAAACAACAACATTAACAACAACAACAACAACAACAACCACCCTAAGTAACAACAACAACAAAAACAACAACAAACCTTGACAACAACAACCCTAAACAACAACAACAACAACAACAACAACAACCCTAAATAACAACAACAACAACAACGACAACAAAAACCCAAAACAACAACAACGACAACAACAACCCAAAACAACAACAACAACAACAACCCTAAATAACACCACCAACAACAAAAACAACAACAACAATAACAACAACCCTAAATAAAAACAACAACAACAACGACAACCCTAAATAACAACAACATCATCAACAACAACAGCAACAACAACTTTAAATAACAATATCATCAATAACAACCCTAAACAACAACAACGACATCAACAAATACAACCCTAAATAACAACAACATCAACAACAACCCTAAATAACAACAACAAGAACGCTAAATAACAACAATTGCAACAACAAGCCTAAATAACAACAACAACAACAACAACCCTAAATAATTGCAACAACAAACCTAAATAACAACAACAACAACAACAACAACCACCCTAAATAACAACAACAACAACAACAACAACCTTAAATAACAATAACAACAACAACAACCACAACAACCCTAAATAACAACAACAACAACAACCCCCCTAAATAACAACAACAACAACAACAACAACAACAAGAACAACAACAGCAACAACAACAACAAAAACAACAACCCTAAACAACAAAAACAACAAAAACAACAAACCCTAAACAACAACAACCCTAAATAACAACAACAACAACAACCCTAAATAACACCACCAACAACAAAAACAACAACAACAATAACAACAACAACAACCCTAAACAACAACAACAACAACAACCCTAAATAAAAACAACAACAACAACGACAACCCTAAACAACAACAACGACAACAACAACCGTAAACAACAACAACGACAACAACAACCCAAAACAACAACAACAACAACAACCCTAAATAACAACAACAACAACAACAATAACAAAAACAACAACCCTAAATAACACCACCAACAACAAAAACAACAACAACAATAACAACAACAACAACCCTAAACAACCAAAACAACAACAACCCTAAATAAAAACAACAACAACAACGACAACCCTAAAAAACAACAACATCAACAACAACAACAACAACAACAACCACAACAACCCTAAATAACAACAACAACAACAACCCCCCTAAATAACAACAACAACAACAAGAACAACAACAGCAACAACAACAACAAAAACAACAACCCTAAACAACAAAAACAACAAAAACAACAAACCCTAAACTACAACAACAACAACAACCCTAAACAACAAAAACAACAACAACAACAAACCCTAAACTACAACAACAACAATAACCCTAAATAACAACAACAACAACAACAATAACAACAACAACAACCCTAAATAACACCACCAACAACAAAAACAACAACAACAATAACAACAACAACAACCCTAAACAACCAAAACAACAACAACCCTAAATAAAAACAACAACAACAACGACAACCCTAAAAAACAACAACATTAACAACAACAACAACAACAACAACCACCCTAAGTAACAACAACAACAAAAACAACAACAAACCTAGACAACAACAACCCTAAACAACAACAACAACAACAACAACAACAACCCTAAATAACAACAACAACAACAACGACAACAACAACCCAAAACAACAACAACGACAACAACAACCCAAAACAACAACAACAACAACAACCCTAAATAACACCACCAACAACAAAAACAACAACAACAATAACAACAACCCTAAATAAAAACAACAACAACAACGACAACCCTAAATAACAACAACATCATCAACAACAACAGCAACAACAACTTTAAATAACAATATCATCAATAACAACCCTAAACAACAACAACGACATCAACAAATACAACCCTAAATAACAACAACATCAACAACAACCCTAAATAACAACAACAAGAACGCTAAATAACAACAATTGCAACAACAAGCCTAAATAACAACAACAACAACAACAACCCTAAATAATTGCAACAACAAACCTAAATAACAACAACAACAACAACAACAACCACCCTAAATAACAACAACAACAACAACAACAACCCTAAATAACAATAACAACAACAACAACCACAACAACCCTAAATAACAACAACAACAACAACCCCCCTAAATAACAACAACAACAACAACAACAACAACAAGAACAACAACAACAACAACAACAACAAAAACAACAACCCTAAACAACAAAAACAACAAAAACAACAAACCCTAAACAACAACAACCCTAAATAACAACAACAACAACAACCCTAAATAACACCACCAACAACAAAAACAACAACAACAATAACAACAACAACAACCCTAAACAACAACAACAACAACAACCCTAAATAAAAACAACAACAACAACAACATCCCTAAACAACAACAACGACAACAACAACCGTAAACAACAACAACGACAACAACAACCCAAAACAACAACAACAACAACAACCCTAAATAACAACAACAACAACAACAACAACAACAACAACAACCCTAAATAACACCAACAACAACAACCCTAAACAACAACAACAACAACCCTAAATAAAAACAACAACAACAACGACAACCCTAAAAAACAACAACATCAACAACAACAACAACAACAACAACCACAACAACCCTAAATAACAACAACAACAACAACCCCCCTAAATAACAACAACAACAACAACAAGAACAACAACAAAAACAACAACCCTAAACAACAAAAACAACAAAAACAACAAACCCTAAACTACAACAACAACAACAACCCTAAACAACAAAAACAACAAAAACAACAAACCCTAAACTACAACAACAACAATAACCCTAAATAACAACAACAACAACAACAATAACAACAACAACAACCCTAAATAACACCACCAACAACAAAAACAACAACAACAATAACAACAACAACAACCCTAAACAACCAAAACAACAACAACCCTAAATAAAAACAACAACAACAACGACAACCCTAAAAAACAACAACATTAACAACAACAACAACAACAACAACCACCCTAAGTAACAACAACAACAAAAACAACAACAAACCTAGACAACAACAACCCTAAACAACAACAACAACAACAACAACAACAACCCTAAATAACAACAACAACAACAACGACAACAAAAACCCAAAACAACAACAACGACAACAACAACCCAAAACAACAACAACAACAACAACCCTAAATAACACCACCAACAACAAAAACAACAACAACAATAACAACAACCCTAAATAAAAACAACAACAACAACGACAACCCTAAATAACAACAACATCATCAACAACAACAGCAACAACAACTTTAAATAACAATATCATCAATAACAACCCTAAACAACAACAACGACATCAACAAATACAACCCTAAATAACAACAACATCAACAACAACCCTAAATAACAACAACAAGAACGCTAAATAACAACAATTGCAACAACAAGCCTAAATAACAACAACAACAACAACCCTAAATAATTGCAACAACAAACCTAAATAACAACAACAACAACAACAACAACCACCCTAAATAACAACAACAACAACAACAACAACCTTAAATAACAATAACAACAACAACAACCACAACAACCCTAAATAACAACAACAACAACAACCCCCCTAAATAACAACAACAACAACAACAACAACAACAAGAACAACAACAGCAACAACAACAACAAAAACAACAACCCTAAACAACAAAAACAACAAAAACAACAAACCCTAAACAACAACAACCCTAAATAACAACAACAACAACAACCCTAAATAACACCACCAACAACAAAAACAACAACAACAATAACAACAACAACAACCCTAAACAACAACAACAACAACAACCCTAAATAAAAACAACAACAACAACGACAACCCTAAACAACAACAACGACAACAACAACCGTAAACAACAACAACGACAACAACAACCCAAAACAACAACAACAACAACAACCCTAAATAACAACAACAACAACAACAATAACAACAACAACAACCCTAAATAACACCACCAACAACAACAACAACAACAACAACAACCCTAAACAACAACAACAACAACAACCCTAAATAAAAACAACAACAACAACGACAACCCTAAAAAACAACAACATCAACAACAACAACAACAACAACAACCACAACAACCCTAAATAACAACAACAACAACAACCCCCCTAAATAACAACAACAACAACAAGAACAACAACAGCAACAACAACAACAAAAACAACAACCCTAAACAACAAAAACAACAAAAACAACAAACCCTAAACTACAACAACAACAACAACCCTAAACAACAAAAACAACAAAAACAACAAACCCTAAACTACAACAACAACAATAACCCTAAATAACAACAACAACAACAACAATAACAACAACAACAACCCTAAATAACACCACCAACAACAAAAACAACAACAACAATAACAACAACAACAACCCTAAACAACCAAAACAACAACAACCCTAAATAAAAACAACAACAACAACGACAACCCTAAAAAACAACAACATTAACAACAACAACAACAACAACAACAACCCTAAGTAACAACAACAACAAAAACAACAACAAACCTAGACAACAACAACCCTAAACAACAACAACAACAACAACAACAACAACCCTAAATAACAACAACAACAACAACAACAACAACAACAACAACCCAAAACAACAACAACAACAACAACCCTAAATAACACCACCAACAACAAAAACAACAACAACAATAACAACAACCCTAAATAAAAACAACAACAACAACGACAACCCTAAATAACAACAACATCATCAACAACAACAGCAACAACAACTTTAAATAACAATATCATCAATAACAACCCTAAACAACAACAACGACATCAACAAATACAACCCTAAATAACAACAACATCAACAACAACCCTAAATAACAACAACAAGAACGCTAAATAACAACAATTGCAACAACAAGCCTAAATAACAACAACAACAACAACAACCCTAAATAATTGCAACAACAAACCTAAATAACAACAACAACAACAACAACAACCACCCTAAATAACAACAACAACAACAACAACAACCTTAAATAACAATAACAACAACAACAACCACAACAACCCTAAATAACAACAACAACAACAACCCCCCTAAATAACAACAACAACAACAACAACAACAACAAGAACAACAACAGCAACAACAACAACAAAAACAACAACCCTAAACAACAAAAACAACAAAAACAACAAACCCTAAACAACAACAACCCTAAATAACAACAACAACAACAACCCTAAATAACACCACCAACAACAAAAACAACAACAACAATAACAACAACAACAACCCTAAACAACAACAACAACAACAACCCTAAATAAAAACAACAACAACAACGACAACCCTAGACAACAACAACGACAACAACAACCGTAAACAACAACAACGACAACAACAACCCAAAACAACAACAACAACAACAACCCTAAATAACAACAACAACAACAACAATAGCGACAACAACAACCCAAAACAACAACCCTAAATAACACCACCAACAACAAAAACAACAACAACAATAACAACAACAACAACCCTAAACAACCACAACAACAACAACCCTAAATAAAAACAACAACAACAACGACAACCCTAAAAAACAACAACATCAACAACAACAACAACAACAACAACCACAACAACCCTAAATAACAACAACAACAACAACCCCCCTAAATAACAACAACAACAACAACAAGAACAACAACAAAAACAACAACCCTAAACAACAAAAACAACAAAAACAACAAACCCTAAACTACAACAACCCTAAACAACAAAAACAACAAAAACAACAAACCCTAAACTACAACAACAACAATAACCCTAAATAACAACAACAACAACAACAACAACAACAACAACAACCCTAAATAACACCACCAACAACAAAAACAACAACAACAATAACAACAACAACAACCCTAAACAACCAAAACAACAACAACCCTAAATAAAAACAACAACAACAACGACAACCCTAAAAAACAACAACATTAACAACAACAACAACAACAACAACCACCCTAAGTAACAACAACAACAAAAACAACAACAAACCTAGACAACAACAACCCTAAACAACAACAACAACAACAACAACAACCCTAAATAACAACAACAACAACAACAACAACAAAAACCCAAAACAACAACAACAACAACAACAACCCAAAACAACAACAACAACAACAACCCTAAATAACACCACCAACAACAAAAACAACAACAACAATAACAACAACCCTAAATAAAAACAACAACAACAACGACAACCCTAAATAACAACAACATCATCAACAACAACAGCAACAACAACTTTAAATAACAATATCATCAATAACAACCCTAAACAACAACAACGACATCAACAAATACAACCCTAAATAACAACAACATCAACAACAACCCTAAATAACAACAACAAGAACGCTAAATAACAACAATTGCAACAACAAGCCTAAATAACAACAACAACAACAACAACCCTAAATAATTGCAACAACAAACCTAAATAACAACAACAACAACAACAACAACCACCCTAAATAACAACAACAACAACAACAACAACCCTAAATAACAATAACAACAACAACAACCACAACAACCCTAAATAACAACAACAACAACAACCCCCCTAAATAACAACAACAACAACAACAACAACAACAATAACAACAACAGCAACAACAACAACAAAAACAACAACCCTAAACAACAAAAACAACAAAAACAACAAACCCTAAACAACAACAACCCTAAATAACAACAACAACAACAACCCTAAATAACACCACCAACAACAAAAACAACAACAACAATAACAACAACAACAACCCTAAACAACAACAACAACAACAACCCTAAATAAAAACAACAACAACAACGACAACCCTAAACAACAACAACGACAACAACAACCGTAAACAACAACAACGACAACAACAACCCAAAACAACAACAACAACAACAACCCTAAATAACAACAACAACAACAACAATAACAACAACAACAACCCTAAATAACACCACCAACAACAAAAACAACAACAACAACAACCCTAAACAACCAAAACAACAACAACCCTAAATAAAAACAACAACAACAACGACAACCCTAAAAAACAACAACATCAACAACAACAACAACAACAACAACCACAACAACCCTAAATAACAACAACAACAACAACCCCCCTAAATAACAACAACAACAACAAGAACAACAACAGCAACAACAACAACAAAAACAACAACCCTAAACAACAAAAACAACAAAAACAACAAACCCTAAACTACAACAACAACAACAACCCTAAACAACAAAAACAACAAAAACAACAAACCCTAAACTACAACAACAACAATAACCCTAAATAACAACAACAACAACAACAATAACAACAACAACAACCCTAAATAACACCACCAACAACAAAAACAACAACAACAATAACAACAACAACAACCCTAAACAACCAAAACAACAACAACCCTAAATAAAAACAACAACAACAACGACAACCCTAAAAAACAACAACATTAACAACAACAACAACAACAACAACCACCCTAAGTAACAACAACAACAAAAACAACAACAAACCTAGACAACAACAACCCTAAACAACAACAACAACAACAACAACAACCCTAAATAACAACAACAACAACAACGACAACAAAAACCCAAAACAACAACAACGACAACAACAACCCAAAACAACAACAACAACAACAACCCTAAATAACACCACCAACAACAAAAACAACAACAACAATAACAACAACCCTAAATAACAACAACAACAACAACGACAACCCTAAATAACAACAACATCATCAACAACAACAGCAACAACAACTTTAAATAACAATATCATCAATAACAACCCTAAACAACAACAACGACATCAACAAATACAACCCTAAATAACAACAACATCAACAACAACCCTAAATAACAACAACAAGAACGCTAAATAACAACAATTGCAACAACAAGCCTAAATAACAACAACAACAACAACAACCCTAAATAATTGCAACAACAAACCTAAATAACAACAACAACAACAACAACAACCACCCTAAATAACAACAACAACAACAACAACAACCTTAAATAACAATAACAACAACAACAACCACAACAACCCTAAATAACAACAACAACAACAACCCCCCTAAATAACAACAACAACAACAACAACAACAACAAGAACAACAACAGCAACAACAACAACAAAAACAACAACCCTAAACAACAAAAACAACAAAAACAACAAACCCTAAACAACAACAACAACAACAACAACAACAACCCTAAATAACACCACCAACAACAAAAACAACAACAACAATAACAACAACAACAACCCTAAACAACAACAACAACAACAACCCTAAATAAAAACAACAACAACAACGACAACCCTAGACAACAACAACGACAACAACAACCGTAAACAACAACAACGACAACAACAACCCAAAACAACAACAACAACAACAACCCTAAATAACAACAACAACAACAACAATAACAACAACAACAACCCTAAATAACACCACCAACAACAAAAACAACAACAACAATAACAACAACAACAACCCTAAACAACCAAAACAACAACAACCCTAAATAAAAACAACAACAACAACGACAACCCTAAAAAACAACAACATCAACAACAACAACAACAACAACAACCACAACAACCCTAAATAACAACAACAACAACAACCCCCCTAAATAACAACAACAACAACAAGAACAACAACAGCAACAACAACAACAAAAACAACAACCCTAAACAACAAAAACAACAAAAACAACAAACCCTAAACTACAACAACAACAACAACCCTAAACAACAAAAACAACAAAAACAACAAACCCTAAACTACAACAACAACAATAACCCTAAATAACAACAACAACAACAACAACAACAACAACAACAACCCTAAATAACACCACCAACAACAAAAACAACAACAACAATAACAACAACAACAACCCTAAACAACCAAAACAACAACAACCCTAAATAAAAACAACAACAACAACGACAACCCTAAAAAACAACAACATTAACAACAACAACAACAACAACAACCACCCTAAGTAACAACAACAACAAAAACAACAACAAACCTAGACAACAACAACCCTAAACAACAACAACAACAACAACAACAACAACAACAACCCTAAATAACAACAACAACAACAACGACAACAAAAACCCAAAACAACAACAACGACAACAACAACCCAAAACAACAACAACAACAACAACCCTAAATAACACCACCAACAACAAAAACAACAACAACAATAACAACAACCCTAAATAAAAACAACAACAACAACGACAACCCTAAATAACAACAACATCATCAACAACAACAGCAACAACAACTTTAAATAACAATATCATCAATAACAACCCTAAACAACAACAACGACATCAACAAATACAACCCTAAATAACAACAACATCAACAACAACCCTAAATAACAACAACAAGAACGCTAAATAACAACAATTGCAACAACAAGCCTAAATAACAACAACAACAACAACAACCCTAAATAATTGCAACAACAAACCTAAATAACAACAACAACAACAACAACAACCACCCTAAATAACAACAACAACAACAACAACAACCTTAAATAACAACAACAACAACAACAACCACAACAACCCTAAATAACAACAACAACAACAACCCCCCTAAATAACAACAACAACAACAACAACAACAACAAGAACAACAACAGCAACAACAACAACAAAAACAACAACCCTAAACAACAAAAACAACAAAAACAACAAACCCTAAACAACAACAACCCTAAATAACAACAACAACAACAACCCTAAATAACACCACCAACAACAAAAACAACAACAACAATAACAACAACAACAACCCTAAACAACAACAACAACAACAACCCTAAATAAAAACAACAACAACAACGACAACCCTAAACAACAACAACGACAACAACAACCGTAAACAACAACAACGACAACAACAACCCAAAACAACAACAACAACAACAACCCTAAATAACAACAACAACAACAACAATAACAACAACAACAACCCTAAATAACACCACCAACAACAAAAACAACAACAACAACAACCCTAAACAACCACAACAACAACAACCCTAAATAAAAACAACAACAACAACGACAACCCTAAAAAACAACAACATCAACAACAACAACAACAACAACAACCACAACAACCCTAAATAACAACAACAACAACAACCCCCCTAAATAACAACAACAACAACAAGAACAACAACAGCAACAACAACAACAAAAACAACAACCCTAAACAACAAAAACAACAAAAACAACAAACCCTAAACTACAACAACAACAACAACCCTAAACAACAAAAACAACAAAAACAACAAACCCTAAACTACAACAACAACAATAACCCTAAATAACAACAACAACAACAACAATAACAACAACAACAACCCTAAATAACACCACCAACAACAAAAACAACAACAACAATAACAACAACAACAACCCTAAACAACCAAAACAACAACAACCCTAAATAAAAACAACAACAACAACCCTAAACAACAACAACAACAACAACCCTAAATAAAAACAACAACAACAACGACAACCCTAGACAACAACAACGACAACAACAACCGTAAACAACAACAACGACAACAACAACCCAAAACAACAACAACAACAACAACCCTAAATAACAACAACAACAACAATAACAACAACAACAACCCTAAATAACACCACCAACAACAAAAACAACAACAACAATAACAACAACAACAACCCTAAACAACCAAAACAACAACAACCCTAAATAAAAACAACAACAACAACGACAACCCTAAAAAACAACAACATCAACAACAACAACAACAACAACAACCACAACAACCCTAAATAACAACAACAACAACAACCCCCCTAAATAACAACAACAACAACAAGAACAACAACAGCAACAACAACAACAAAAACAACAACCCTAAACAACAAAAACAACAAAAACAACAAACCCTAAACTACAACAACAACAACAACCCTAAACAACAAAAACAACAAAAACAACAAACCCTAAACTACAACAACAACAATAACCCTAAATAACAACAACAACAACAACAATAACAACAACAACAACCCTAAATAACACCACCAAAAACAAAAACAACAACAACAATAACAACAACAACAACCCTAAACAACCAAAACAACAACAACCCTAAATAAAAACAACAACAACAACGACAACCCTAAAAAACAACAACATTAACAACAACAACAACAACAACAACCACCCTAAGTAACAACAACAACAAAAACAACAACAAACCTAGACAACAACAACCCTAAACAACAACAACAACAACAACAACAACAACCCTAAATAACAACAACAACAACAACGACAACAAAAACCCAAAACAACAACAACGACAACAACAACCCAAAACAACAACAACAACAACAACCCTAAATAACACCACCAACAACAAAAACAACAACAACAATAACAACAACCCTAAATAAAAACAACAACAACAACGACAACCCTAAATAACAACAACATCATCAACAACAACAGCAACAACAACTTTAAATAACAATATCATCAATAACAACCCTAAACAACAACAACGACATCAACAAATACAACCCTAAATAACAACAACATCAACAACAACCCTAAATAACAACAACAAGAACACTAAATAACAACAATTGCAACAACAAGCCTAAATAACAACAACAACAACAACAACCCTAAATAATTGCAACAACAAACCTAAATAACAACAACAACAACAACAACAACCACCCTAAATAACAACAACAACAACAACAACAACCTTAAATAACAATAACAACAACAACAAAAACAACAACCCTAAACAACAAAAACAACAAAAACAACAAACCCTAAACTACAACAACAACAACAACCCTAAACAACAAAAACAACAAAAACAACAAACCCTAAACTACAACAACAACAATAACCCTAAATAACAACAACAACAACAACAATAACAACAACAACAACCCTAAATAACACCACCAACAACAAAAACAACAACAACAATAACAACAACAACAACCCTAAACAACCAAAACAACAACAACCCTAAATAAAAACAACAACAACAACGACAACCCTAAAAAACAACAACATTAACAACAACAACAACAACAACAACCACCCTAAGTAACAACAACAACAAAAACAACAACAAACCTAGACAACAACAACCCTAAACAACAACAACAACAACAACAACAACCCTAAATAACAACAACAACAACAACGACAACAAAAACCCAAAACAACAACAACGACAACAACAACCCAAAACAACAACAACAACAACAACCCTAAATAACACCACCAACAACAAAAACAACAACAACAATAACAACAACCCTAAATAAAAACAACAACAACAACGACAACCCTAAATAACAACAACATCATCAACAACAACAGCAACAACAACTTTAAATAACAATATCATCAATAACAACCCTAAACAACAACAACGACATCAACAAATACAACCCTAAATAACAACAACATCAACAACAACCCTAAATAACAACAACAAGAACGCTAAATAACAACAATTGCAACAACAAGCCTAAATAACAACAACAACAACAACAACAACAACCCTAAATAATTGCAACAACAACCCTAAATAACAACAACAACAACAACCACCCTAAATAACAACAACAACAACAACAACAACCCTAAACAACAACAACGACAACAACAACCCTAAACAACAACAATGACAACAACAACCCAAAACAACACAACCCAAAACAACAACAACAACAACAACCCTAAATAACACCACCAACAACAAAAACAACAACAACAATAACAACAACCCTAAGTAAAAACAACAACGACAACGACAACCCTAAATAACAACAACAACAACAAACCTAAATAACAACAACATCATCAACAACAACAACAACAACTTTAAATAACAATAACATCAACAACAACCCTAAACAACAACTACGACATCAACAAATACAACCCTAAATAACAACAACATCAACAACAACCCTAAATAACAATAACAACAACGCTAAATAACAACAATTGCAACAACAAGCCTAAATAACAACAACAACAACCACAACAACCCTAAATAACAACAACAACAACAACCCCCCTAAATAACAACAACAACAACAACAACAACAACAACAACAACAGCAACAACAACAACAAAAACAACAACCCTAAACAACAAAAACAACAAAAACAACAAACCCTAAACCACAACAACCCTAAATAACAACAACAACAACAACCCTAAATAACACCACAAACAACAAAAACAACAACAACAATAACAACAACAACAACCCTAAACAACAACAACAACAACAACCCTAAATAAAAACAACAACAACAACGACAACCCTAAACAACAACAACGACAACAACAACCGTAAACAACAACAACGACAACAACAACCCAAAACAACAACAACAACAACAACCCTAAATAACAACAACAACAATAACAACAACAACAACCCTAAATTCACCAACAACAAAAACAACAACAACAATAACAACAACAACAACCCTAAACAACCAAAACAACAACAACCCTAAATAAAAACAACAACAACAACGACAACCCTAAAAAACAACAACATCAACAACAACAACAACAACAACCACAACAACCCTAAATAACAACAACAACAACAACCCCCCTAAATAACAACAACAACAACAAGAACAACAACAGCAACAACAACAACCACCCTAAATAACAACAACAACAACCTTAAATAACAATAACAACAACAACAACCACAACAACCCTAAATAACAACAACAACAACAACCCCCCTAAATAACAACAACAACAACAACAACAAGAACAACAACAGCAACAACAACAACAAAAACAACAACCCTAAACAACAAAAACAACAAACCCTAAACAACAACAACCCTAAATAACAACAACAACAACAACAATAACAACAACAACAACAACCCTAAATAACACCAACAACAACAAAAACAACAACAACAATAACAACAACAACAACCCTAAACAACAACAACAACAACAACCCTAAATAAAAACAACAACAACGACAACAACAACCGTAAACAACAACAACGACAACAACGACCCAAAACAACAACAACAACAACAACCCTAAATAACACCACCAACAACAAAAACAACAACCCTAAACAACAAAAACAACAAAAACAACAAACCCTAAACAACAACAACCCTAAATAACAACAACAACAACAACAATAACAACAACAACAACAACCCTAAATAACACCACCAACAACAAAAACAACAACAACAATACAACAACAACAACCCTAAACAACAACAACAACAACAACCCTAAATAAAAACAACAACAACAACGACAACCCTAAACAACAACAACGACAACAACAACCGTAAACAACAACAACGACAACAACAACCCAAAACAACAACAACAACAACAACCCTAAATAACACCACCAACAACAAAAACAACAACAACAATAACAACAACCCTAAATAAAAACAACAACAACAACGACAACCCTAAATAACAACAACAACAACAACAACCCTAAATAACAAAAACATCATCAACAACAACAACAGCAACAACCACAACAAAAACAACAACCCTAAACAACAAAAACAACAAAAACAACAAACCCTAAACAACAACAACAACAACAACCCTAAATAACAACAACAACAACAACAACAACAACAACAATAACAACAACAACAACAACAACCCTAAACAACCACAACAACAACAACGACAACCCTAAAAAACAACAACATCAACAACAACAACAACAACAACAACAACCCTAAGCAACAACAACAACAAAAACAACAACAAACCTAACAACAACAACCCTAAACAACAACAATAACAACAACTACAACAACAACAACAACCCTAAATAACAACAACAACAACAACAACCCTAAACAACAACAACGACAACAACAACCGTAAACAACAACAACGACAACAACAACCCAAAACAACACAACCCAAAACAACAACAACAACAACAACCCTAAATAACACCACCAACAACAAAAACAACAACAACAATAACAACAACCCTAAATAAAAACAACAACATCAACGACAACCCTAAATAACAACAACAACAACCCTAAATAACAACATCATCATCAACAACAACAACAACAACAACTTTAAATAACAATAACATCAACAACAACCCTAAACAACAACAACGACATCAACAAATACAACCCTAAATAACAACAACATCAACAGCAACCCTAAATAACAATAACAACAACGCTAAATAACAACAATTGCAACAACAAGCCTAAATAACAACAACAACAACAACAACCCTAAATAATTGCAACAACAACCCTAAATAACAACAACAACAACAACAACCACCCTAAATAACAACAACAACAACAACAACAACAACAACAACCTTAAATAACAATAACAACAACAACCACAACAACCCTAAATAACAGCAACAACAACAACCCCCCTAAATAACAACAACAACAACAAGAACAACAACAGCAACAACAACAACAAAAACAACAAAAACAACAAACCCTAAACTACAACAACAACAACAACCCTAAACAACAAAAACAACAAAAACAACAAACCCTAAACTACAACAACAACAACAACCCTAAATAACAACAACAACAACAACAATAACAACAACAACAACCCTAAATAACACCACCAACAACAAAAACAACAACAACAATAACAACAACAACAACCCTAAACAACCAAAACAACAACAACCCTAAATAAAAACAACAACATCAACAACAACAACAACAACAACAACAACAACCACCCTAAGTAACAACAACAACAAAAACAACAACAAACCTAATCAACAACAACCCTAAACAACAACAACAACAACAACAACAACAACCCTAAATAACAACAACAACAACAACAACCCTAAACAACAACAACGACAACAACAACCCAAAACAACAACAACGACAACAACAACCCAAAACAACAACAACAACAACCCTAAATAACACCACCAACAACAAAAACAACAACAACAATAACAACAACCCTAAATAAAAACAACAACAACAACGACAACCCTAAATAACAACAACATCATCAACAACAACAGCAACAACAACTTTAAATAACAATATCATCAACAACAACCCCTAAACAACAACAACGACATCAACAAATACAACCCTAAATAACAACAACATCAACAACAACCCTAAATAACAACAACAAGAACGCTAAATAACAACAATTGCAACAACAAGCCTAAATAACAACAACAACAACAACAACAACAACCCTAAATAATTGCAACAACAACAACAACAACCCTAAATAACAACAACAACAACAACCCTAAACAACAACAACAACAACAACCCTAAATAACACCACCAACAACAAAAACAACAACAACAATAACAACAACCCTAAGTAAAAACAACAACAAGAACGACAACCCTAAATAACAACAACAACAACAAACCTAAATAACAACAACATCATCAACAACAACAACAACAACAACTTTAAATAACAATAACATCAACAACAACCCTAAACAACAACAACGACATCAACAAATACAACCCTAAATAACAACAACATCAACAGCAACCCTAAATAACAATAACAACAACGCTAAATAACAACAATTGCAACAACAAGCCTAAATAACAACAACAACAACAACAACCCTAAATAATTGCAACAACAACCCTAAATAACAACAACAACAACAACAACCACCCTAAATAACAACAACAACAACAACAACAACAACAACAACCTTAAATAACAATAACAACAACAACCACAACAACCCTAAATAACAGCAACAACAACAACCCCCCTAAATAACAACAACAACAACAAGAACAACAACAGCAACAACAACAACAAAAACAACAAAAACA
The DNA here is from genome assembly GCA_947179395.2 of Pulicaria dysenterica. NCBI lineage: Eukaryota > Viridiplantae > Streptophyta > Magnoliopsida > Asterales > Asteraceae > Pulicaria > Pulicaria dysenterica. The sequence continues at coordinate 12,193,092 of OX359295.1, forward strand.
ACAAACCCTAAACTACAACAACAACAACAACCCTAAACAACAAAAACAATAAAAACAACAAACCCTAAACTACAACAACAACAACAACCCTAAATAACAACAACAACAACAACAATAACAACAACAACAACCCTAAATAACACCACCAACAACAAAAACAACAACAACAATAACAACAACAACAACCCTAAACAACCAAAACAACAACAACCCTAAATAAAAACAACAACATCAACAACAACAACAACAACAACAACAACAACCACCCTAAGTAACAACAACAACAAAAACAACAACAAACCTAATCAACAACAACCCTAAACAACAACAACAACAACAACAACAACAACAACCCTAAATAACAACAACAACAACAACAACAACCCTAAACAACAACAACGACAACAACAACCCAAAACAACAACAACGACAACAACAACCCAAAACAACAACAACAACAACCCTAAATAACACCACCAACAACAAAAACAACAACAACAATAACAACAACCCTAAATAAAAACAACAACAACAACGACAACCCTAAATAACAACAACATCATCAACAACAACAGCAACAACAACTTTAAATAACAATATCATCAACAACAACCCCTAAACAACAACAACGACATCAACAAATACAACCCTAAATAACAACAACATCAACAACAACCCTAAATAACAACAACAAGAACGCTAAATAACAACAATTGCAACAACAAGCCTAAATAACAACAACAACAACAACAACAACAACCCTAAATAATTGCAACAACAACAACAACCACCCTAAATAACAACAACAACAACAACCCTAAACAACAACAACAACAACAACCCTAAATAACACCACCAACAACAAAAACAACAACAACAATAACAACAACCCTAAGTAAAAACAACAACAAGAACGACAACCCTAAATAACAACAACAACAACAAACCTAAATAACAACAACATCATCAACAACAACAACAACAACTTTAAATAACAATAACATCAACAACAACCCTAAACAACAACTACGACATCAACAAATAAAACACTAAATAACAACAACATCAACAACAACCCTAAATAACAATAACAACAACGCTAAATAACAACAATTGCAACAACAAGCCTAAATAACAACAACAACAACAACAACAACCCTAAATAATTGCAACAACAAACCTAAATAACAACAACAACAACAACAACAACAACCACCCTAAATAACAACAACAACAACAACAACAACCTTAAATAACAATAACAACAACAACAACCACAACAACCCTAAATAACAACAACAACAACAACCCCCCTAAATAACAACAACAACAACAACAAGAACAACAACAGCAACAACAACAACAAAAACAACAACCCTAAACAACAAAAACAACAAAAACAACAAACCCTAAACCACAACAACCCTAAATAACAACAACAACAACAACAATAACAACAACAACAACAACCCTAAATAACACCAACAACAACAAAAACAACAACAACAATAACAACAACAACAACCCTAAACAACAACAACCCTAAACAACAACAACAACAACAACCCTAAATAAAAACAACAATAACAACGACAACCCTAAACAACAACAACGACAACAACAACCGTAAACAACAACAACGACAACAACAACCCAAAACAACAACAACAACAACAACCCTAAATAACACCACCAACAACAAAAACAACAACCCTAAACAACAAAAACAACAAAAACAACAAACCCTAAACAACAACAACCCTAAATAACAACAACAACAACAACAATAACAACAACAACAACCCTAAATAACACCACCAACAACAAAAACAACAAGAACAATAACAACAACAACAACCCTAAACAACAACAACCCTAAATAAAAACAACAACAACAACGACAACCCTAAACAACAACAACGACAACAACAACCGTAAACAACAACAACGACAACAACAACCCAAAACAACAACAACAACAACAACCCTAA
>OX359295.1:12200082-12250082 GCA_947179395.2 Pulicaria dysenterica
ACAATAACAACAACAACAACCCTAAACAACAACAACAACAACAACCCTAAATAAAAACAACAACAACAACAACAACCCTAAACAACAACAACGACAACAACAACCGTAAACAACAACAACGACAACAACAACCCAAAACAACAACAACAACAACAACCCTAAATAACAACAACAACAACAACAATAACAACAACAACAACCCTAAATAACACCACCAACAACAAAAACAACAACAACAATAACAACAACAACAACCCTAAACAACCAAAACAACAACAACCCTAAATAAAAACAACAACAACAACGACAACCCTAAAAAACAACAACATCAACAACAACAACAACAACAACAACCACAACAACCCTAAATAACAACAACAACAACAACCCCCCTAAATAACAACAACAACAACAAGAACAACAACAGCAACAACAACAACAAAAACAACAACCCTAAACAACAAAAACAACAAAAACAACAAAAACAACAAACCCTAAACTACAACAACAACAACAACCCTAAACAACAAAAACAACAAAAACAACAAACCCTAAACTACAACAACAACAATAACCCTAAATAACAACAACAACAACAACAATAACAACAACAACAACCCTAAATAACACCACCAACAACAAAAACAACAACAACAATAACAACAACAACAACCCTAAACAACCAAAACAACAACAACCCTAAATAAAAACAACAACAACAACGACAACCCTAAAAAACAACAACATTAACAACAACAACAACAACAACAACCACCCTAAGTAACAACAACAACAAAAACAACAACAACAACAACAACCCTAAACAACAACAACAACAACAACAACAACCCTAAATAACAACAACAACAACAACGACAACAACAACCCAAAACAACAACAACGACAACAACAACCCAAAACAACAACAACAACAACAACCCTAAATAACACCACCAACAACAAAAACAACAACAACAATAACAACAACCCTAAATAAAAACAACAACAACAACGACAACCCTAAATAACAACAACATCATCAACAACAACAGCAACAACAACTTCAAATAACAATATCATCAACAACCACCCTAAGTAACAACAACAACAAAAACAACAACAAACCTAGACAACAACAACCCTAAACAACAACAACAACAACAACAACAACAACCCTAAATAACAACAACAACAACAACCACCCTAAACAACAACAACGACAACAACAACCCAAAACAACAACAACAACAACAACCCTAAATAACACCACCAACAACAAAAACAACAACAACAATAACAACAACCCTAAATAAAAACAACAACAACAACGACAACCCTAAATAACAACAACATCATCAACAACAACAGCAACAACAACTTTAAATAACAATATCATCAACAACAACCCTAAACAACAACAACGACATCAACAAATACAACCCTAAATAACAACAACATCAACAACAACCCTAAATAACAACAACAAGAACGCTAAATAACAACAATTGCAACAACAAGCCTAAATAACAACAACAACAACAACAACAACAACCCTAAATAATTGCAACAACAACCCTAAATAACAACAACAACAACAACCACCCTAAATAACAACAACAACAACAACCCTAAACAACAACAACGACAACAACAACCCTAAACAACAACAACGACAACAACAACCCAAAACAACACAACCCAAAACAACAACAACAACAACAACCCTAAATAACACCACCAACAACAAAAACAACAACAACAATAACAACAACCCTATGTAAAAACAACAACGAGAACGACAACCCTAAATAACAACAACAACCACAAACCTAAATAACAACAACATCATCAACAACAACAACAACAACTTTAAATATAAATAACATCAACAACAACCCTAAACAACAACTACGACATCAACAAATACAACCCTAAATAACAACAACATCAACAACAACCCTAAATAACAATAACAACAACGCTAAATAACAACAATTGCAACAACAAGCCTAAATAACAACAACAACAACAACAACAACCCTAAATAATTGCAACAACAAACCTAAATAACAACAACAACAACAACAACAACAACCACCCTAAATAACAACAACAACAACAAAAACAACAACCTTAAATAACAACAACAACAACAACAACCACAACAACCCTAAATAACAACAACAACAACAACCCCCCTAAATAACAACAACAAGAACAACAACAACAAGAACAACAACAGCAACAACAACAACAAAAACAACAACCCTAAACAACAAAAACAACAAAAACAACAAACCCTAAACAACAACAACCCTAAATAACAACAACAACAACAACCCTAAATAACACCACCAACAACAAAAACAACAACAACAATAACAACAACAACAACCCTAAACAACAACAACAACAACAACCCTAAATAAAAACAACAACAACAACGACAACCCTAAACAACAACAACGACAACAACAACCGTAAACAACAACAACGACAACAACAACCCAAAACAACAACAACAACAACAACCCTAAATAACAACAACAACAACAACAATAACAACAACAACAACCCTAAATAACACCACCAACAACAAAAACAACAACAACAATAACAACAACAACAACCCTAAACAACAACAACAACAACAACCCTAAATAAAAACAACAACAACAACGACAACCCTAAAAAACAACAACATCAACAACAACAACAACAACAACAACCACAACAACCCTAAATAACAACAACAACAACAACCCCCCTAAATAACAACAACAACAACAACAAGAACAACAACAAAAACAACAACCCTAAACAACAAAAACAACAAAAACAACAAAAACAACAAACCCTAAACTACAACAACAACAACAACCCTAAACAACAAAAACAACAAAAACAACAAACCCTAAACTACAACAACAACAATAACCCTAAATAACAACAACAACAACAACAATAACAACAACAACAACCCTAAATAACACCACCAACAACAAAAACAACAACAACAATAACAACAACAACAACCCTAAACAACCAAAACAACAACAACCCTAAATAAAAACAACAACAACAACGACAACCCTAAAAAACAACAACATCAACAACAACAACAACAACAACAACCACCCTAAGTAACAACAACAACAAAAACAACAACAAACCTAGACAACAACAACCCTAAACAACAACAACAACAACAACAACAACCCTAAATAACAACAACAACAACAACGACAACAACAACCCAAAACAACAACAACGACAACAACAACCCAAAACAACAACAACAACAACAACCCTAAATAACACCACCAACAACAAAAACAACAACAACAATAACAACAACCCTAAATAAAAACAACAACAACAACGACAACCCTAAATAACAACAACATCATCAACAACAACAGCAACAACAACTTCAAATAACAATATCATCAACAACCACCCTAAGTAACAACAACAACAAAAACAACAACAAACCTAGACAACAACAACCCTAAACAACAACAACAACAACAACAACAACAACCCTAAATAACAACAACAACAACAACAACCCTAAACAACAACAACGACAACAACAACCACAAACAACAACAACAACAACAACCCTAAATGACACCAACAACAACAACCCTAAACAACAACAACAATAACAACAACCCTAAACAAAAACAACAACAACAACGACAACCCTAAATAACAACAACATCATCAACAACAACAGCAACAACAACTTTAAATAACAATATCATCAACAACAACCCTAAACAACAACAACGACATCAACAAATACAACCCTAAATAACAACAACATCAACAACAACCCTAAATAACAACAACAAGAACGCTAAATAACAACAATTGCAACAACAAGCCTAAATAACAACAACAACAACAACAACAACAACCCTAAATAATTGCAACAACAACCCTAAATAACAACAACAACAACAACCACCCTAAATAACAACAACAACAACAACCCTAAACAACAACAACGACAACAACAACCCTAAACAACAACAACGACAACAACAACCACAACACAACCCAAAACAACAACAACAACAACAACCCTAAATAACACCACCAACAACAAAAACAACAACAACAATAACAACAACCCTATGTAAAAACAACAACGAGAACGACAACCCTAAATAACAACAACAACCACAAACCTAAATAACAACAACATCATCAACAACAACAACAACAACTTTAAATATAAATAACATCAACAACAACCCTAAACAACAACTACGACATCAACAAATACAACCCTAAATAACAACAACATCAACAACAACCCAAAATAACAATAACAACAACGCTAAATAACAACAATTGCAACAACAAGCCTAAATAACAACAACAACAACAACAACAACCCTAAATAATTGCAACAACAAACCTAAATAACAACAACAACAACAACAACAACAACCACCCTAAATAACAACAACAACAACAAAAACAACAACCCTAAATAACAACAACAACAACAACAACAACAACAACCCTAAATAACAACAACAACAACAACCCCCCTAAATAACAACAACAACAACAACAACAACAAGAACAACAACAGCAACAACAACAACAAAAACAACAACCCTAAACAACAAAAACAACAAAAACAACAAACCCTAAACAACAACAACCCTAAATAACAACAACAACAACAACCCTAAATAACACCACCAACAACAAAAACAACAACAACAATAACAACAACAACAACCCTAAACAACAACAACAACAACAACCCTAAATAAAAACAACAACAACAACGACAACCCTAAACAACAACAACGACAACAACAACCGTAAACAACAACAACGACAACAACAACCCAAAACAACAACAACAACCCTAAATAACAACAACAACAACAACAATAACAACAACAACAACCCTAAATAACACCACCAACAACAAAAACAACAACAACAATAACAACAACAACAACCCTAAACAACCAAAACAACAACAACCCTAAATAAAAACAACAACAACAACGACAACCCTAAAAAACAACAACATCAACAACAACAATAACAACAACCACAACAACCCTAAATAACAACAACAACAACAACCCCCCTAAATAACAACAACAACAACAAGAACAACAACAGCAACAACAACAACAAAAACAACAACCCTAAACAACAAAAACAACAAAAACAACAAAAACAACAAACCCTAAACTACAACAACAACAACAACCCTAAACAACAAAAACAACAAAAACAACAAACCCTAAACTACAACAACAACAACAACCCTAAATAACAACAACAACAACAACAATAACAACAACAACAACCCTAAATAACACCACCAACAACAAAAACAACAACAACAATAACAACAACAACAACCCTAAACAACCAAAACAACAACAACCCTAAATAAAAACAACAACAACAACGACAACCCTAAAAAACAACAACATTAACAACAACAACAACAACAACAACCACCCTAAGTAACAACAACAACAAAAACAACAACAAACCTAGACAACAACAACCCTAAACAACAACAACAACAACAACAACAACCCTAAATAACAACAACAACAACAACGACAACAACAACCCAAAACAACAACAACGACAACAACAACCCAAAACAACAACAACAACAACAACCCTAAATAACACCACCAACAACAAAAACAACAACAACAATAACAACAACCCTAAATAAAAACAACAACAACAACGACAACCCTAAATAACAACAACATCATCAACAACAACAGCAACAACAACTTCAAATAACAATATCATCAACAACAACCCTAAACAACAACAACGACATCAACAAATACAACCCTAAATAACAACAACATCAACAACAACCCTAAATAACAACAACAAGAACGCTAAATAACAACAATTGCAACAACAAGCCTAAATAACAACAACAACAACAACAACAACAACCCTAAATAATTGCAACAACAACCCTAAATAACAACAACAACAACAACCACCCTAAATAACAACAACAACAACAACAACCCTAAACAACAACAACGACAACAACAACCCTAAACAACAACAATGACAACAACAACCCAAAACAACACAACCCAAAACAACAACAACAACAACAACCCTAAATAACACCACCAACAACAAAAACAGCAACAACAATAACAACAACCCTAAGTAAAAACAAAAACGACAACGACAACCCTAAATAACAACAACAACAACAAACCTAAATAACAACAACATCATCAACAACAACAACAACAACTTTAAATAACAATAACATCAACAACAACCCTAAACAACAACTACGACATCAACAAATACAACCCTAAATAACAACAACATCAACAACAACCCTGAATAACAATAACAACAACGCTAAATAACAACAATTGCAACAACAAGCCTAAATAACAACAACAACAACCACAACAACCCTAAATAACAACAACAACAACAACCCCCCTAAATAACAACAACAACAACAACAACAACAACAACAACAACAGCAACAACAACAACAAAAACAACAACCCTAAACAACAAAAACAACAAAAACAACAAACCCTAAACAACAACAACCCTAAATAACAACAACAACAACAACCCTAAATAACACCACCAACAACAAAAACAACAACAACAATAACAACAACAACAACCCTAAACAACAACAACAACAACAACCCTAAATAAAAACAACAACAACAACGACAACCCTAAACAACAACAACGACAACAACAACCGTAAACAACAACAACGACAACAACAACCCAAAACAACAACAACAACAACAACCCTAAATAACAACAACAACAATAACAACAACAACAACCCTAAATTCACCAACAACAAAAACAACAACAACAATAACAACAACAACAACCCTAAACAACCAAAACAACAACAACCCTAAATAAAAACAACAACAACAACGACAACCCTAAAAAACAACAACATCAACAACAACAACAACAACAACCACAACAACCCTAAATAACAACAACAACAACAACCCCCCTAAATAACAACAACAACAACAAGAACAACAACAACAACAACAACAACAAAAACAACAACCCTAAACAACAAAAACAACAAAAACAACAAACCCTAAACTACAACAACAACAACAACCCTAAACAAAAAAAACAACAAAAACAACAAACCCTAAACTACAACAACAACAATAACCCTAAATAACAACAACAACAACAACAATAACAACAACAACAACCCTAAATAACACCACCAACAACAAAAACAACAACAACAATAACAACAACAACAACCCTAAACAACCAAAACAACAACCCTAAATAAAAACAACAACAACAACGACAACCCTAAAAAACAACAACATCAACAACAACAACAACAACAACAACCACCCTAAGTAACAACAACAACAAAAACAACAACAAACCTAGACAACAACAACCCTAAACAACAACAACAACAACAACAACAACAACCCTAAATAACAACAACAACAACAACCACCCTAAACAACAACAATGACAACAACAACCCTAAACAACAACAACGACAACAACAACCCAAAACAACAACAACAACAACAACCCTAAATAACACCACCAACAACAAAAACAACAACAACAATAACAACAACCCTAAATAAAAACAACAACAACAACGACAACCCTAAATAACAACAACATCATCAACCACAACAGCAACAACAACTTTAAATAACAATATCATCAACAACAACCCTAAACAACAATAACGACATCAACAAATACAACCCTAAATAACAACAACAAGAACGCTAAATAACAACAATTGCAACAACAAGCCTAAATAACAACAACAACAACAACAACAACAACCCTAAATAATTGCAACAACAACCCTAAATAATTGCAACAACAACCCTAAATAACAACAATTGCAACAACAAGCCTAAATAACAACAACAACAATAACAACAACAACAACAACAACCCTAAACAACAACAACGACAACAACAACCCTAAACAACAACAACGACAACAACAACCCAAAACAACACAACCCAAAACAACAACAACCCTAAATAACACCACCAACAACAAAAACAACAACAACAATAACAACAACCCTAAGTAAAAACAACAACAACAACGACAACCCTAAATAACAACAACAACAACAAACCTAAATAACAACAACGTCATCAACAACAACAACAACAACTTTAAATAACAATAACATCAACAACAACCCTAAACAACAACTACGACATCAACAAATACAACCCTAAATAACAACAACATCAACAACAACCCAAAATAACAATAACAACAACGCTAAATAACAACAATTGCAACAACAAGCCTAAATAACAACAACAACAACAACAACAACCCTAAATAATTGCAACAACAAACCTAAATAACAACAACAACAACAACAACAACCACCCTAAATAACAACAACAACAACAACAACAACCTTAAATAACAATAACAACAACAACAACCACAACAACCCTAAATAACAACAACAACAACAACCCCCCTAAATAACAACAACAACAACAACAACAAGAACAACAACAGCAACAACAACAACAAAAACAACAACCCTAAACAACAAAAACAACAAAAACAACAAACCCTAAACAACAACAACCCTAAATAACAACAACAACAACAACCATAAATAACACCACCAACAACAAAAACAACAACAACAATAACAACAACAACAACCCTAAACAACAACAACAACAACAACCCTAAATAAAAACAACAACAACAACGACAACCCTAAACAACAACAACGACAACAACAACCGTAAACAACAACAACGACAACAACAACCCAAAACAACAACAACAACAACAACCCTAAATAACACCACCAACAACATAAACAACAACAACAATAACAACAACCCTAAATAAAAACAACAACAACAACGAAAACCCTAATAACAACAACAACAACAACCCTAAATAACAAAAACATCATCAACAACAACAACAACAACTTTATATAACAATAACATCAACAACAACCCTAAACAACAACAACGACATCAATAATAATAACAACAACGCTAAATAACAACAATTGCAACAACAAGCCTAAATAACAACAACAACAACAACAACCCTAAATAATTGCAACAACAACCCTAAATAACAACAACAACAACAACCACCCTAAATAACAACAATAACAATAACAACAACAACTACCACAACAACCACAACAACCCTAAATAACAACAACAACAACAACCCCCCTAAATAACAACAACAACAACAACAAGAACAACAACAGCAACAACAACAACAAAAACAACAACCCTAAACAACAAAAACAACTAAAACAACAAACCCTAAACAACAACAACCCTAAATAACAACAACAACAACAACAATAACAACAACAACAACAACCCTAAATAACACCACCAACAACAACAATAACAACAACAACAACCCTAAACAACCACAACAACAACAACCCTAAATAAAAACAACAACAACAACGACAACCCTAAAAAACAACAACATCATCAACAACAACAACAACAACAACAACAACCCTAAGTAACAACAACAACAAAAACAACAACAAACCTAAACAACAACAACCCTAAACAACAACAACAACAACAACAACAACCCTAAATAACAACAACAACAACAACAACCGTAAACAACAACAACGACAACAACAACCGTAAACAACAACAACGACAACAACAACCCAAAACAACAACAACAACAACAACCCTAAATAACACCACCAACAACAAAAACAACAACAACAATAACAACAACCCTAAATAAAAACAACAACAACAACGACAACCCTTTAACAACAACAACAACCCTAAATAACAACAACATCAACAACAACAGCAACAACAACTTTAAATAACAATAACATCAACAATAACCCTAAACAACAACAACGACATCAACAAATACAACCCTAAATAACAACAACATCAACAACAACCCTAAATAACAACAACAACAACCCTAAATAATAACAACGGCAACAACCCTAAATAACAAAAACAGCAACAACAACAACAAATAACAACCCTAAATAATAACAACAACAACAACAACAACAACCCCCCTAAATAACAACAACAACAACAACAAGAACAACAACAGCAACAACAACAACAAAAACAACAACCCTAAACAACAAAAACAACAAAAACAACAAACCCTAAACAACAACAACCCTAAATAACAACAACAACAACAACCCTAAACAACAACAACAACAACAACGACAACCCTAAATAACAACAACATCATCAACAACAACAACAACAACAACTTTAAATAACAATAACATCAACAACAACCCTAAACAACAACAATGACATCAACAAATACAACCCTAAATAACAACAACATCAACAACAACCCTAAATAACAATAACAACAACGCTAAATAACAACAATTGCAACAACAAGCCTAAATAACAACAACAACAACAACAACCCTAAATAATTGCAACAACAACCCTAAATAACAACAACAACAACAACAACCACCCTAAACAACAACAACAAAAACAACAACAACAACAACCTTAAATAACAATAACAACAACAACCACAACAACCCTAAATAACAGCAACAACAACAACCCCCCTAAATAACAACAACAACAACAAGAACAACAACAGCAACAACAACAACAAAAACAACAACCCTAAACAACAAAAACAACAAACCCTAAACTACAACAACAACAACAACCCTAAACAACAAAAACAACAAAAACAACAAACCCTAAACTACAACAACAACAACAACCCTAAATAACAACAACAACAACAACAATAACAACAACAACAACCCTAAATAACACCACCAACAACAAAAACAACAACAATAACAACAACAACAACCCTAAACAACCAAAACAACAACAACCCTAAATAAATACAACAACAACAACGATAACCCTAAAAAACAACAACATCAACAACAACAACAACAACAACAACAACCACCCTAAGTAACAACAACAACAAAAACAACAACAAACCAAGACAACAACAACCCTAAACAACAACAACAACAACAACAACAACCCTAAATAACAACAACAACAACCACCCTAAACAACAACAATGACAACAACAACCCAAAACAACAACAACGACAACAACAACCCAAAACAACAACCCTAAATAACACCACCAACAACAAAAACAACAACAACAATAACAACAACCCTAAATAAAAACAACAACAACAACGACAACCCTAAATAACAACAACATCATCAACAACAACAGCAACAACAACTTTAAATAACAATATCATCAACAACAACCCTAAACAACAACAACGACATCAACAAATACAACCCTAAATAACAACAACATCAACAACAACCCTAAATAACAATAACAACAACGCTAAATAACAACAATTGCAACAACAAGCCTAAATAACAACAACAACAACAACAACCCTAAATAATTGCAACAACAACCCTAAATAACAACAACAACAACAACCACCCTAAATAACAACAACAACAACAACAACAACAACAACCTTAAATAACAATAACAACAACAACCACAACAACCCTAAATAACAGCAACAACAACAACACCCCTAAATAACAACAACAACAACAAGAACAACAACAGCAACAACAACAACAAAAACAACAACCCTAAACAACAAAAACAACAAAAACAACAAAACCTAAACTACAACAACAACAACAACTCTAAACAACAAAAACAACAAAAACAACAAACCCTAAACTACAACAACAACAACAACCCTAAATAACAACAACAACAACAACAATAACAACAACAACAACCCTAAATAACAACAACAACAATAACAACAACAACAACCCTAAATAAAAACAACAACAACAACGACAACCCTAAACAACAACAACGACAACAACAACCGTAAACAACAACAACGACAACAACAACCCAAAACAACAACAACAACAACAACCCTAAATAACACCACCAACAACAAAAACAACAACAACAATAACAACAACCCTAAATAAAAAAAACAACAACAACGACAACCCTAAATAACAACAACAACAACAACCCTAAATAACAAAAACATCATCAACAACAACAATAGCAACAACAACAAAAAAAACAACAACCCTAAACAACAAAAACAATAAAAACAACAAACCCTAAACAACAACAACAACAACAACCCTAAATAACAACAACAACAACAACAACAACAACAACAACAATAACAACAACAACAACAACAACCCTAAACAACCACAACAACAACAACGACAACCCTAAAAAACAACAACATCAACAACAACAACAACAACAACAACAACAACCCTAAGCAACAACAACAACAAAAACAAGAACAAACCTAACAACAACAACCCTAAACAACAACAATAACAACAACAACAACAACAACAACAACCCTAAATAACAACAACAACAACAACAACCCTAAACAACAACAACGACAACAACAACCGTAAACAACAACAACGACAACAACAACCCAAAACGACAACAACCCAAAACAATAACAACAACAACAACCCTAAATAACACCACCAACAACAAAAAGAACAACAACAATAACAACAACAACAACCCTAAACAACAACAACAACAACAACGACAACCCTAAATAACAACAACAACAACCCTAAATAACAACATCATCAACAACAACAACAACAACAACTTTAAATAACAATAACATCAACAACAACCCTAAACAATAACAACGACATCAACAAATACAACCCTAAATAACAACAACATCAACAACAACCCTAAATAACAATAACAACAACGCTAAATAACAACAATTGCAACAACAAGCCTAAATAACAACAACAACAACAACAACCCTAAATAATTGCAACAACAACCCTAAATAACAACAACAACAACAACAACCACCCTAAATAACAACAACAACAACAACAACAACAACAACAACAACAACCTTAAATAACAATAACAACAACAACCACAACAACCCTAAATAACAACAACAACAACAACCCCCCTAAATAACAACAACAACAACAAGAACAACAACAGCAACAACAACAACAAAAAGAACAACCCTAAACAACAAAAACAACAAAAACAACAAACCCTAAACTACAACAACAACAACAACCCTAAACAACAAAAACAACAAAAACAAAAAACCCTATACTACAACAACAACAACAACCCTAAATAACAACAACAACAACAACAATAACAACAACAACAACCCTAAACAAAAAAAACAACAAAAACAACAAACCCTAAACTACAACAACAACAATAACCCTAAATAACAACAACAACAACAACAATAACAACAACAACAACCCTAAATAACACCACCAACAACAAAAACAACAACAACAATAACAACAACAACAACCCTAAACAACCAAAACAACAACCCTAAATAAAAACAACAACAACAACGACAACCCTAAAAAACAACAACATCAACAACAACAACAACAACAACAACCACCCTAAGTAACAACAACAACAAAAACAACAACAAACCTAGACAACAACAACCCTAAACAACAACAACAACAACAACAACAACAACCCTAAATAACAACAACAACAACAACCACCCTAAACAACAACAATGACAACAACAACCCAAAACAACAACAACGACAACAACAACCCAAAACAACAACAACAACAACAACAACCCTAAATAACACCACCAACAACAAAAACAACAACAACAATAACAACAACCCTAAATAAAAACAACAACAACAACGACAACCCTAAATAACAACAACATCATCAACCACAACAGCAACAACAACTTTAAATAACAATATCATCAACAACAACCCTAAACAACAACAACGACATCAACAAATACAACCCTAAATAACAACAACAAGAACGCTAAATAACAACAATTGCAACAACAACAACAACAACAACAACCCTAAATAATTGCAACAACAACCCTAAATAACAACAACAACAACAACCACCCTAAATAACAACAACAACAACAACAACAACCCTAAACAACAACAACGACAACAACAACGACAACAACAACCCAAAACAACACAACCCAAAACAACAACAACAACAACAACCCTAAATAACACCACCAACAACAAAAACAACAACAACAATAACAACAACCCTAAGTAAAAACAACAACAACAACGACAACCCTAAATAACAACAACAACAACAAACCTAAATAACAACAACGTCATCAAAAACAACAACAACAACTTTAAATAACAATAACATCAACAACAACCCTAAACAACAACTACGACATCAACAAATACAACCCTAAATAACAACAACATCAACAACAACCCAAAATAACAATAACAACAACGCTAAATAACAACAATTGCAACAACAAGCCTAAATAACAACAACAACAACAACAACAACGCTAAATAATTGCAACAACAAACCTAAATAACAACAACAACAACAACAACAACAACCACCCTAAATAACAACAACAACAACAACAACAACCTTAAATAACAATAACAACAACAACAACCACAACAACCCTAAATAACAACAACAACAACAACCCCCCTAAATAACAACAACAACAACAACAACAAGAACAACAACAGCAACAACAACAACAAAAACAACAACCCTAAACAACAAAAACAACAAAAACAACAAAAACAACAAACCCTAAACAACAACAACCCTAAATAACAACAACAACAACAACCATAAATAACACCACCAACAACAAAAACAACAACAACAATAACAACAACAACAACCCTAAACAACAACAACAACAACAACCCTAAATAAAAACAAACAACAACGACAACCCTAAACAACAACAACGACAACAACAACCGTAAACAACAACAACGACAACAACAACCCAAAACAACAACAACAACAACAACCCTAAATAACACCACCAACAACAAAAACAACAACAACAATAACAACAACCCTAAATAAAAACAACAACAACAACGACAACCCTAATAACAACAACAACAACAACCCTAAATAACAAAAACATCATCAACAACAACAACAACAACTTTATATAACAATAACATCAACAACAACCCTAAACAACAACAACGACATCAATAATAATAACAACAACGCTAAATAACAACAATTGCAACAACAAGCCTAAATAACAACAACAACAACAACAACCCTAAATTGCAACAACAACCCTAAATAACAACAACAACAACAACCACCCTAAATAACAACAATAACAATAACAACAACAACAACCACAACAACCACAACAACCCTAAATAACAACAACAACAACAACCCCCCTAAATAACAACAACAACAACAACAAGCACAACAACAGCAACAACAACAACAAAAACAACAACCCTAAACAACAAAAACAACAAAAACAACAAACCCTAAACAACAACAACCCTAAATAACAACAACAACAACAACAATAACAACAACAACAACAACCCTAAATAACACCACCAACAACAACAATAACAACAACAACAACCCTAAACAACCACAACAACAACAACCCTAAATAAAAACAACAACAACAACGACAACCCTAAAAAACAACAACATCATCAACAACAACAACAACAACAACAACAACCCTAAGTAACAACAACAACAAAAACAACAACAAACCTAAACAACAACAACCCTAAACAACAACAACAACAACAACAACCCTAAATAACAACAACAACAACAACAACCCTAAACAACAACAACGACAACAACAACCGTAAACAACAACAACGACAACAACAACCCAAAACAACAACAACAACAACAACCCTAAATAACACCACCAACAACAAAAACAACAACAACAACAACAACCCTAAATAAAAACAACAACAACAACGACAACCCTTTAACAACAACAACAACCCTAAATAACAACAACATCATCAACAACAACAGCAACAACAACTTTAAATAACAATAACATCAACAATAACCCTAAACAACAACAACGACATCAACAAATACAACCCTAAATAACAACAACATCAACAACAACCCTAAATAACAACAACAACAACCCTAAATAATAACAACGGCAACAACCCTAAATAACAAAAACAGCAACAACAACAACAAATAACAATCCTAAATAATAACAACAACAACAACAACAACAACCCCCCTAAATAACAACAACAACAACAACAAGAACAACAACAGCAACAACAACAACAAAAACAACAACCCTAAACAACAAAAACAACAAAAACAACAAACCCTAAACAACAACAACCCTAAATAACAACAACAACAACAACCCTAAACAACAACAACAACAACAACGACAACCCTAAATAACAACAACAACAACCCTAAATAACAACAACATCATCAACAACAACAACAACAACAACTTTAAATAACAATAACATCAACAACAACCCTAAACAACAACAATGACATCAACAAATACAACCCTAAATAACAACAACATCAACAACAACCCTAAATAACAATAACAACAACGCTAAATAACAACAATTGCAACAACAAGCCTAAATAACAACAACAACAACAACAACCCTAAATAATTGCAACAACAACCCTAAATAACAACAACAACAACAACAACCACCCTAAACAACAACAACAACAACAACCACCCTAAATAACAACAACAACAACAACAACAACAACCTTAAATAACAATAACAACAACAACCACAATAACCCTAAATAACAGCAACAACAACAACCCCCCTAAATAACAACAACAACAACAAGAACAACAACAGCAACAACAACAACAAAAACAACAACCCTAAACAACAAAAACAACAAACCCTAAACTACAACAACAACAACAACCCTAAACAACAAAAACAACAAAAACAACAAACCCTAAACTACAACAACAACAACAACCCTAAATAACAACAACAACAACAACAACAATAACAACAACAACAACCCTAAATAACACCACCAACAACAAAAACAACAACAACAATAACAACAACAACAACCCTAAATAAATACAACAACAACAACGACAACCCTAAAAAACAGCATCAACAACAACAACAACAACAACAACAACAACCACCCTAAGTAACAACAACAACAAAAACAACAACAAACCTAGACAACAACAACCCTAAACAACAACAACAACAACAACAACAACAACCCTAAATAACAACAACAACAACAACCACCCTAAACAACAACAATGACAACAACAACCCAAAACAACAACAACGACAACAACAACCCAAAACAACAACCCTAAATAACACCACCAACAACAAAAACAACAACAACAATAACAACAACCCTAAATAAAAACAACAACAACAACGACAACCCTAAATAACAACAACATCATCAACAATAACAGCAACAACAACTTTAAATAACAATAACATCAACAACAACCCTAAACAACAACAACGAGATCAACAAATACAACCCCAAAATAACAACAACATCATCAACAACCCTAAATAACAACAACAACAACCCTAAATAATAACAACAGCAACAACCCTAAATAACAACAACAGCAACAACAACAACAAATAACAACCCTAAATAATAACAACAACAACAACAACAACCCCCTTAAATAACAACAACAACAACAACAACAACAACAACAGCAACAACAACAACAAAAACAACAACCCTAAACAACAAAAACAAATACCCTAAATAAAAACAACAACAACGACAACCCTAAATAACAACAACAACAACAACCCTAAATAACAACAACATCATCAACAACAACAACAACAACAACTTTAAATAACAATAACATCAACAACAACCCTAAACAACAACAACGACATCAACAAATACAACCCTAAATAACAACAACATCAACAACAACCCTAAATAACAATAACAACAACGCTAAATAACAACAATTGCAACAACAAGCCTAAATAACAACAACAACAACAACAACCCTAAATAATTGCAACAACAACCCTAAATAACAACAACAACAACAACAACCACCCTAAATAACAACAACAACAACAACAACAACAACCTTAAATAACAATAACAACAACAACCACAACAACCCTAAATAACAGCAACAACAACAACACCCCTAAATAACAACAACAACAACAAGAACAACAACATTAAATAACAACAACAACAACAACAACAACAACAACAACAGCAACAACAACAACAAAAACAACAACCCTAAACAACAAAAACAAATTCCCTAAATAAAAACAACAACAACGACAACCCTAAATAACAACAACAACGACAACCCTAAAAAACAACAACATCAACAACAACAACAACAACAACAACAACCCTAAGTAACAACAACAACAAAAACAACAACAAACCTAAACAACAACAACCCTAAACAACAACAACAACAACAACAACAACCCTAAATAACAACAACAACAACAACAACCCTAAATAACAACAACAACAACAAGAACAACAACAGCAACAACAACAACAAAAACAACAACCCTAAACAACAAAAACAACAAAAACAACAAACCCTAAACTACAACAACAACAACAACCCTAAACAACAAAAACAACAAAAACAACAAACCCTAAACTACAACAACAACAACAACAACCCTAAATAACAACAACAACAACAACAATAACAACAACAACAACCCTAAATAACACCACCAACAACAAAAACAACAACAACAATAACAACAACAACTACCCTAAACAACCAAAACAACAACAACCCTAAATAAAAACAACAACAACAACGACAACCCTAAAAAACAACAACATCAACAACAACAACAACAACAACAACAACCACAACAACCCTAAATAACAACAACAACAACAACCCCCCTAAATAACAACAACAACAACAAGAACAACAACAGCAACAACAACAACAAAAACAACAACCCTAAACAACAAAAACAACAAACCCTTTATACAACAACAACAACAACCCTAAACAACAAAAACAACAAAAACAACAAACCCTAAACTACAACAACAACAATAACCCTAAATAACAACAACAACAAGAACGCTAAATAACAACAATTGCAACAACAAGCCTAAATAACAACAACAACAACAACAACAACAACCCTAAATAATTGCAACAACAACCCTAAATAACAACAACAACAACAACAACCCTAAATAACAACAACAACAACAACAACCCTAAATAACAACAACAACAACAACAACCCTAAGCAACAACAACGACAACAACAACCCAAAACAACACAACCCAAAACAACAACAACAACAACAACCCTAAATAACACCACCAACAACAAAAACAACAACAACAATAACAACAACCCTAAGTAAAAACAACAACAACAACAACAACCCTAAATAACAACAACAACAACAAACCTAAATAACAACAACAACAACAACAACAACAACAACAACTTTAAATAACAATAACATCAACACCAACCCTAAACAACAACTACGACATCAACAAATACAACCCTAAATAACAACAACATCAACAACAACCCTAAATAACAATAACAACAACGCTAAATAACAACAATTGCAACAACAAGCCTAAATAACAACAACAACAACAACAACAACCCTAAATAATGGCCAACAACAAACCTAAATAACAACAACAACAACAACAACAACCACCCTAAATAACAACAACAACAACAACAACAACCTTAAATAACAATAACAACAACAACAACCACAACAACCCTAAATAACAACAACAACAACAACCCCCCTAAATAACAACAACAACAACAACAACAACAAGAACAACAACAGCAACAACAACAACAAAAACAACAACCCTAAACAACAAAAACAACAAAAACAACAAACCCTAAACAACAACAACCCTAAATAACAACAACAACAACCCTAAATAACACCACCAACAACAAAAACAACAACAACAATAACAACAACAACAATCCTAAACAACAACAACAACAACAACCCTAAATAAAAACAACAACAACAACGACAACCCTAAACAACAACAACGACAACAACAACCGTAAACAACAACAACGACAACAACAACCCAAAACAACAACAACAACAACAACCCTAAATAACACCACCAACAACAAAAACAACAACAACAATAACAACAACCCTAAATAAAAACAACAAAAACAACGACAACCCTAATAACAACAACAACAACAACCCTAAATAACAAAAACATCATCAACAACAACAACAACAACTTTATATAACAATAACATCAACAACAACCCTAAACAACAACAACGACATCAACAAATACAAACCTAAATAACAACAACATCAACAACGACAACCCTAAATAACAAAAACATCATCAACAACAACAACAACAACTTTATATAACAATAACATCAACAACAACCCTAAACAACAACAACGACATCAACAAATACAAACCTAAATAACAACAACAACCTTAAATAATTGCAACAACAACCCTAAATAACAACAACAACAACAACAACCACCCTAAATAACAACAATAACAATAACAACAACAACAACCACAACAACCCTAAATAACAACAACAACAACAACCCCCCTAAATAACAACAACAACAACAAGAACAACAACAGCAACAACAACAACAAAAACAACAACCCTAAACAACAAAAACAACAAAAACATCAAACCCTAAACAACAACAACCCTAAATAACAACAACAACAACAACAATAACAACAACAACAACAACAACCTTAAATAACACCACCAACAACAAAAACAACAACAACAATAACAACAACAACAACCCTAAACAACCACAACAACAACAACCCTAAATAAAAACAACAACAACAACGACAACCCTAAAAAACAACAACATCATCAACAACAACAACAACAACAACAACAACCCTAAATAACAACAACAACAAAAACAACAACAAACCTAAACAACAACAACCCTAAACAACAACAACAACAACAACAACCCTAAATAACAACAACAACAACAACAACCCTAAACAACAACAACGACAACAACAACCGTAAACAACAACAACGACAACAACAACCCAAAACAACAACAACAACAACAACCCTAAATAACACCACCAACAACAAAAACAACAACAACAATAACAACAACCCTAAATAAAAACAACAACAACAACGACAACCCTTTAACAACAACAACAACCCTAAATAACAACAACATCATCAACAACAACAGCAACAACAACTTTAAATAACAATAACATCAACAATAACCCTAAACAACAACAACGACATCAACAAATACAACCCTAAATAACAACAACAACAACAACAACCCTAAATAACAACAACAACAACCCTAAATAATAACAACGGCAACAACCCTAAATAACAAAAACAGCAACAACAACAACAAATAACAACCCTAAATAATAACAACAACAACAACAACAACAACCCCCCTAAATAACAACAACAACAACAACAAGAACAACAACAGCAACAACAACAACAAAAACAACAACCCTAAACAACAAAAACAACAAAAACAACAAACCCTAAACAACAACAACCCTAAATAACAACAACAACAACAACCCTAAACAACAACAACAACAACAACGACAACCCTAAATAACAACAACAACAACCCTAAATAACAACAACATCATCAACAACAACAGCAACAACAACTTTAAATAACAATATCATCAACAACAACCCTAAACAACAACAACGACATCAACAAATACAACCCTAAATAACAACAACAAGAACGCTAAATAACAACAATTGCAACAACAACAACAACAACAACAACCCTAAATAATTGCAACAACAACCCTAAATAACAACAACAACAACAACCACCCTAAATAACAACAACAACAACAACAACCCTAAACAACAACAACGACAACAACAACCCTAAACAACAACAACGACAACAACAACCCAAAACAACACAACCCAAAACAACAACAACAACAACAACCCTAAATAACACCACCAACAACAAAAACAACAACAACAATAACAACAACCCTAAGTAAAAACAACAACAACAACGACAACCCTAAATAACAACAACAACAACAAACCTAAATAACAACAACGTCATCAAAAACAACAACAACAACTTTAAATAACAATAACATCAACAACAACCCTAAACAACAACTACGACATCAACAAATACAACCCTAAATAACAACAACATCAACAACAACCCAAAATAACAATAACAACAACGCTAAATAACAACAATTGCAACAACAAGCCTAAATAACAACAACAACAACAACAACAACCCTAAATAATTGCAACAACAAACCTAAATAACAACAACAACAACAACAACAACCACCCTAAATAACAACAACAACAACAACAACAACCTTAAATAACAATAACAACAACAACAACCACAACAGCCCAAAATAACAACAACAACAACAACCCCCCTAAATAACAACAACAACAACAACAACAAGAACAACAACAGCAACAACAACAACAAAAACAACAACCCTAAACAACAAAAACAACAAAAACAACAAAAACAACAAACCCTAAACAACAACAACCCTAAATAACAACAACAACAACAACCATAAATAACACCACCAACAACAAAAACAACAACAACAATAACAACAACAACAACCCTAAACAACAACAACAACCCTAAACAACAACAACAACAACAACCCTAAATAAAAACAAACAACAACGACAACCCTAAACAACAACAACGACAACAACAACCGTAAACAACAACAACGACAACAACAACCCAAAACAACAACAACAACAACAACCCTAAATAACACCACCAACAACAAAAACAACAACAACAATAACAACAACCCTAAATAAAAACAACAACAACAACGACAACCCTAATAACAACAACAACAACAACCCTAAATAACAAAAACATCATCAACAACAACAACAACAACTTTATATAACAGTAACATCAACAACAACCCTAAACAACAACAACGACATCAATAATAATAACAACAACGCTAAATAACAACAATTGCAACAACAAGCCTAAATAACAACAACAACAACAACAACCCTAAATAATTGCAACAACAACCCTAAATAACAACAACAACAACAACCACCCTAAATAACAACAATAACAATAACAACAACAACAACCACAACAACCACAACAACCCTAAATAACAACAACAACAACAACCCCCCTAAATAACAACAACAACAACAACAAGCACAACAACAGCAACAACAACAACAAAAACAACAACCCTAAACAACAAAAACAACAAAAACAACAAACCCTAAACAACAACAACCCTAAATAACAACAACAACAACAACAATAACAACAACAACAACAACCCTAAATAACACCACCAACAACAACAATAACAACAACAACAACCCTAAACAACCACAACAACAACAACCCTAAATAAAAACAACAACAACAACAACCCTAAACAACAACAACGACAACAACAACCCTAAACAACAACAACGACAACAACAACCCAAAACAACACAACCCAAAACAACAACAACAACAACAACCCTAAATAACACCACCAACAACAAAAACAACAACAACAATAACAACAACCCTAAGTAAAAACAACAACAACAACGACAACCCTAAATAACAACAACAACAACAAACCTAAATAACAACAACATCATCAACAACAACAACAACAACTTTAAATAACAATAACATCAACACCAACCCTAAACAACAACTACGACATCAACAAATACAACCCTAAATAACAACAACATCAACAACAACCCTAAATAACAATAACAACAACGCTAAATAACAACAATTGCAACAACAAGCCTAAATAACAACAACAACAACAACAACCCTAAATAATTGCAACAACAACCCTAAATAACAACAACAACAACAACAACCACCCTAAATAACAACAACAACAACAACAACAACAACCTTAAATAACAATAACAACAACAACCACAACAACCCTAAATAACAGCAACAACAACAACCCCCCTAAATAACAACAACAACAACAAGAACAACAACAGCAACAACAACAACAAATAACAACCCTAAATAATAACAACAACAACAACAACAACCCCCTTAAATAACAACAACAACAACAACAACAACAACAACAGCAACAACAACAACAAAAACAACAACCCTAAACAACAAAAACAAATACCCTAAATAAAAACAACAACAACGACAACCCTAAATAACAACAACAACAACAACCCTAAAAAACAACAACAACAACAACAACAACAACAACAACAACAACCCTAAATAACAACAACAACAAAAACAACAACAAACCTAAACAACAACAACCCTAAACAACAACAACAACAACAACAACAACCCTAAATAACAACAACAACAACAACAACCCTAAATAACAACAACAACAACAAGAACAACAACAGCAACAACAACAACAAAAACAACAACCCTAAACAACAAAAACAACAAAAACAACAAACCCTAAACTACAACAACAACAACAACCCTAAACAACAAAAACAACAAAAACAACAAACCCTAAACTACAACAACAACAACAACCCTAAATAACAACAACAACAACAACAATAACAACAACAACAACCCTAAATAACACCACCAACAACAAAAACAACAACAACAATAACAACAACAACAACCCTAAACAACCAAAACAACAACAACCCTAAATAAAAACAACAACAACAACGACAACCCTAAAAAACAACAACATCAACAACAACAACAACAACAACAACCACAACAACCCTAAATAACAACAACAACAACAACCCCCCTAAATAACAACAACAACAACAAGAACAACAACAGCAACAACAACAACAAAAACAACAACCCTAAACAACAAAAACAACAAACCCTTTATACAACAACAACAACAACCCTAAACAACAAAAACAACAAAAACAACAAACCCTAAACTACAACAACAACAATAACCCTAAATAACAACAACAACAAGAACGCTAAATAACAACAATTGCAACAACAAGCCTAAATAACAACAACAACAACAACAACAACAACCCTAAATAATTGCAACAACAACCCTAAATAACAACAACAACAACAACCACCCTAAATAACAACAACAACAACAACAACCCTAAACAACAACAACGACAACAACAACCCTAAGCAACAACAACGACAACAACAACCCAAAACAACACAACCCAAATCAACAACAACAACAACAACCCTAAATAACACCACCAACAACAAAAACAACAACAACAATAACAACAACCCTAAGTAAAAACAACAACAACAACGACAACCCTAAATAACAACAACAACAACAAACCTAAATAACAACAACATCATCAACAACAACAACAACAACTTTAAATAACAATAACATCAACACCAACCCTAAACAACAACTACGACATCAACAAATACAACCCTAAATAACAACAACATCAACAACAACCCTAAATAACAATAACAACAACGCTAAATAACAACAATTGCAACAACAAGCCTAAATAACAACAACAACAACAACAACAACCCTAAATAATGGCCAACAACAAACCTAAATAACAACAACAACAACAACAACAACCACCCTAAATAACAACAACAACAACAACAACAACCTTAAATAACAATAACAACAACAACAACCACAACAACCCTAAATAACAACAACAACAACAACCCCCCTAAATAACAACAACAACAACAACAACAACAAGAACAACAACAGCAACAACAACAACAAAAACAACAACCCTAAACAACAAAAACAACAAAAACAACAAACCCTAAACAACAACAACCCTAAATAACAACAACAACAACAACAACAACAACAACCTTAAATAACAATAACAACAACAACAACCACAACAACCCTAAATAACAACAACAACAACAACCCCCCTAAATAACAACAACAACAACAACAACAACAAGAACAACAACAGCAACAACAACAACAAAAACAACAACCCTAAACAACAAAAACAACAAAAACAACAAACCCTAAACAACAACAACCCTAAATAACAACAACAACAACCCTAAATAACACCACCAACAACAAAAACAACAACAACAATAACAACAACAACAACCCTAAACAACAACAACAACAACAACCCTAAATAAAAACAACAACAACAACGACAACCCTAAACAACAACAACGACAACAACAACCGTAAACAACAACAACGACAACAACAACCCAAAACAACAACAACAACAACCCTAAATAACACCACCAACAACAAAAACAACAACAACAATAACAACAACCCTAAATAAAAACAACAACAACAACGACAACCCTAATAACAACAACAACAACAACCCTAAATAACAAAAACATCATCAACAACAACAACAACAACTTTCTATAACAATAACATCAACAACAACCCTAAACAACAACAACGACATCAACAAATACAAACCTAAATAACAACAACATCAACAACGACAACCCTAAATAACAAAAACATCATCAACAACAACAACAACAACTTTATATAACAATAACATCAACAACAACCCTAAACAACAACAACGACATCAACAAATACAAACCTAAATAACAACAACAACAACAACAACCTTAAATAATTGCAACAACAACCCTAAATAACAACAACAACAACAACAACCACCCTAAATAACAACAATAACAATAACAATAACAACAACCACAACAACCCTAAATAACAACAACAACAACAACCCCCCTAAATAACAACAACAACAACAAGAAGAACAACAACAGCAACAACAACAACAAAAACAACAACCCTAAACAACAAAAACAACAAAAACATCAAACCCTAAACAACAACAACCCTAAATAACAACAACAACAACAACAATAACAACAACAACAACAACAACCTTAAATAACACCACCAACAACAAAAACAACAACAACAATAACAACAACAACAACCCTAAACAACCACAACAACAACAACCCTAAATAAAAACAACAACAACAACGACAACCCTAAAAAACAACAACATCATCAACAACAACAACAACAACAACAACAACCCTAAGTAACAACAACAACAAAAACAACAACAAACCTAAACAACAACAACCCTAAACAACAACAACAACAACAACAACCCTAAATAACAACAACAACAACAACAACCCTAAACAACAACAACGACAACAACAACCGTAAACAACAACAACGACAACAACAACCCAAAACAACAACAACAACAACAACCCTAAATAACACCACCAACAACAAAAACAACAACAACAATAACAACAACCCTAAATAAAAACAACAACAACAACGACAACCCTTTAACAACAACAACAACCCTAAATAACAACAACATCATCAACAATAACAGCAACAACAACCCTAAATAACAACAACAACAACAATAACCCTAAACAACAACAACGACATCAACAAATACAACCCTAAATAACAACAACATCAACAACAACCCTAAATAACAACAACAACAACCCTAAATAATAACAACGGCAACAACCCTAAATAACAAAAACAGCAACAACAACAACAAATAACAACCCTAAATAACAACAACAACAACAACAACAACAACCCCCCTAAATAACAACAACAACAACAACAAGAACAACAACAGCAACAACAACAACAAAAACAACAACCCTAAACAACAAAAACAACAAAAACAACAAACCCTAAACAACAACAACCCTAAATAACAACAACAACAACAACCCTAAACAACAACAACAACAACAACGACAACCCTAAATAACAACAACATCATCAACAACAACAGCAACAACAACTTTAAATAACAATATCATCAACAACAACCCTAAACAACAACAACGACATCAACAAATACAACCCTAAATAACAACAACAAGAACGCTAAATAACAACAATTGCAACAACAACAACAACAACAACAACCCTAAATAATTGCAACAACAACCCTAAATAACAACAACAACAACAACCACCCTAAATAACAACAACAACAACAACAACCCTAAACAACAACAACGACAACAACAACCCTAAACAACAACAACGACAACAACAACCCAAAACAACACAACCCAAAACAACAACAACAACAACAACCCTAAATAACACCACCAACAACAAAAACAACAACAACAACAACAACCCTAAGTAAAAACAACAACAACAACGACAACCCTAAATAACAACAACAACAACAAACCTAAATAACAACAACGTCATCAAAAACAACAACAACAACTTTAAATAACAATAACATCAACAACAACCCTAAACAACAACTACGACATCAACAAATACAACCCTAAATAACAACAACATCAACAACAACCCAAAATAACAATAA
Source organism: Pulicaria dysenterica (assembly GCA_947179395.2). Taxonomy (NCBI): domain Eukaryota; kingdom Viridiplantae; phylum Streptophyta; class Magnoliopsida; order Asterales; family Asteraceae; genus Pulicaria; species Pulicaria dysenterica. Next base: position 12,228,493 of record OX359295.1, read on the forward strand.
CAACAACGCTAAATAACAACAATTGCAACAACAAGCCTAAATAACAACAACAACAACAACAACAACCCTAAATAATTGCAACAACAAACCTAAATAACAACAACAACAACAACAACCACCCTAAATAACAACAACAACAACAACAACAACCTTAAATAACAATAACAACAACAACAACCACAACAACCCTAAATAACAACAACAACAACCCCCCTAAATAACAACAACAACAACAACAACAAGAACAACAACAGCAACAACAACAACAAAAACAACAACCCTAAACAACAAAAACAACAAAAACAACAAACCCTAAACAACAACAACCCTAAATAACAACAACAACAACAACCATAAATAACACCACCAACAACAAAAACAACAACAACAATAACAACAACAACAACCCTAAACAACAACAACAACAACAACCCTAAATAAAAACAAACAACAACGACAACCCTAAACAACAACAACGACAACAACAACCGTAAACAACAACAACGACAACAACAACCCAAAACAACAACAACAACAACAACCCTAAATAACACCACCAACAACAAAAACAACAACAACAATAACAACAACCCTAAATAAAAACAACAACAACAACGACAACCCTAATAACAACAACAACAACAACCCTAAATAACAAAAACATCATCAACAACAACAACAACAACTTTATATAACAGTAACATCAACAACAACCCTAAACAACAACAACGACATCAATAATAATAACAACAACGCTAAATAACAACAATTGCAACAACAAGCCTAAATAACAACAACAACAACAACAACCCTAAATAATTGCAACAACAACCCTAAATAACAACAACAACAACAACCACCCTAAATAACAACAATAACAATAACAACAACAACAACCACAACAACCACAACAACCCTAAATAACAACAACAACAACAACCCCCCTAAATAACAACAACAACAACAACAAGCACAACAACAGCAACAACAACAACAAAAACAACAACCCTAAACAACAAAAACAACAAAAACAACAAACCCTAAACAACAACAACCCTAAATAACAACAACAACAACAACAATAACAACAACAACAACAACCCTAAATAACACCACCAACAACAACAATAACAACAACAACAACCCTAAACAACCACAACAACAACAACCCTAAATAAAAACAACAACAACAACGACAACCCTAAAAAACAACAACATCATCAACAACAACAACAACAACAACAACAACCCTAAATAACAACAACAACAAAAACAACAACAAACCTAAACAACAACAACCCTAAACAACAACAACAACAACAACAACAACCCTAAATAACAACAACAACAACAACAACCCTAAACAACAACAACGACAACAACAACCGTAAACAACAACAACGACAACAACAACCCAAAACAACAACAACAACAACAACCCTAAATAACACCACCAACAACAAAAACAACAACAACAATAACAACAACCCTAAATAAAAACAACAACAACAACGACAACCCTTTAACAACAACAACAACCCTAAATAACAACAACATCATCAACAACAACAGCAACAACAACTTTAAATAACAATAACATCAACAATAACCCTAAACAACAACAACGACATCAACAAATACAACCCTAAATAACAACAACATCAACAACAACCCTAAATAACAACAACAACAACCCTAAATAATAACAACGGCAACAACCCTAAATAACAAAAACAGCAACAACAACAACAAATAACAACCCTAAATAATAACAACAACAACAACAACAACAACCCCCCTAAATAACAACAACAACAACAACAAGAACAACAACAGCAACAACAACAACAAAAACAACAACCCTAAACAACAAAAACAACAAAAACAACAAACCCTAAACAACAACAACCCTAAATAACAACAACAACAACAACCCTAAACAACAACAACAACAACAACGACAACCCTAAATAACAACAACAACAACCCTAAATAACAACAACATTATCAACAACAACAACAACAACAACTTTAAATAACAATAACATCAACAACAACCCTAAACAACAACAACGACATCAACCAATACAACCCTAAATAACAACAACATCAACAACAACCCTAAATAACAATAACAACAACGCTAAATAACAACAATTGCAACAACAAGCCTAAATAACAACAACATCAACAACAACCCTAAATAACAATAACAACAACGCTAAATAACAACAATTGCAACAACAAGCCTAAATAACAACAACAACAACAACAACCCTAAATAATTGCAACAACAACCCTAAATAACAACAACAACAACAACAACCACCCTAAACAACAACAACAACAACAACCACCCTAAATAACAACAACAACAACAACAACAACAACAACCTTAAATAACAATAACAACAACAACCACAACAACCCTAAATAACAGCAACAACAACAACCCCCCTAAATAACAACAACAACAACAAGAACAACAACAGCAACAACAACAACAAAAACAACAACCCTAAACAACAAAAACAACAAACCCTAAACTACAACAACAACAACAACCCTAAACAACAAAAACAACAAAAACAACAAACCCTAAACTACAACAACAACAACAACCCTAAATAACAACAACAACAACAACAACAATAACAACAACAACAACCCTAAATAACACCACCAACAACAAAAACAACAACAACAATAACAACAACAACAACCCTAAATAAATACAACAACAACAACGACAACCCTAAAAAACAACAACATCATCAACAACAACAACAACAACAACAACAACAACCACCCTAAGTAACAACAACAACCACCCTAAGTAACAACAACAACAAAAACAACAACAAACCTAGACAACAACAACCCTAAACAACAACAACAACAACAACAACAACAACCCTAAATAACAACAACAACAACAACCACCCTAAACAACAACAATGACAACAACAACCCAAAACAACAACAACGACAACAACAACCCAAAACAACAACCCTAAATAACACCACCAACAACAAAAACAACAACAACAATAACAACAACCCTAAATAAAAACAACAACAACAACGACAACCCTAAATAACAACAACATCATCAACAATAACAGCAACAACAACTTTAAATAACAATAACATCAACAACAACCCTAAACAACAACAACGAGATCAACAAATACAACCCCAAAATAACAACAACATCATCAACAACCCTAAATAACAACAACAACAACCCTAAATAATAACAACAGCAACAACCCTAAATAACAACAACAGCAACAACAACAACAAATAACAACCCTAAATAATAACAACAACAACAACAACAACCCCCTTAAATAACAACAACAACAACAACAACAACAACAACAGCAACAACAACAACAAAAACAACAACCCTAAACAACAAAAACAAATACCCTAAATAAAAACAACAACAACGACAACCCTAAATAACAACAACAACAACAACCCTAAATAACAACAACATCATCAACAACAACAACAACAACAACTTTAAATAACAATAACAGCAACAACAACCCTAAACAACAACAACGACAACAACAACTACAACCCTAAATAACAACAACAGCAACAACAACCCTAAATAACAACAACAACAACAACAACGCTAAATAACAACAATTGCAACAACAAGCCTAAATAACAACAACAACAACAACAACCCTAAATAATTGCAACAACAACCCTAAATAACAACAACAACAACAACAACAACCACCCTAAATAACAACAACAACAACAACAACAACAACCTTAAATAACAATAACAACAACAACCACAACAACCCTAAATAACAGCAACAACAACAACACCCCTAAATAACAACAACAACAACAAGAACAACAACAGCAACAACAACAACAAATAACAACCCTAAATAATAACAACAACAACAACAACAACCCCCTTAAATAACAACAACAACAACAACAACAACAACAACAGCAACAACAACAACAAAAACAACAACCCTAAACAACAAAAACAAATACCCTAAATAAAAACAACAACAACGACAACCCTAAATAACAACAACAACGACAACCCTAAAAAACAACAACATCAACAACAACAACAACAACAACAACAACCCTAAGTAACAACAACAACAAAAACAACAACAAACCTAAACAACAACAACCCTAAACAACAACAACAACAACAACAACAACCCTAAATAACAACAACAACAACAACAACCCTAAATAACAACAACAACAACAAGAACAACAACAGCAACAACAACAACAAAAACAACAACCCTAAACAACAAAAACAACAAAAACAACAAACCCTAAACTACAACAACAACATTAACAACCCTAAATAACAAAAACAACAAAAACAACAAACCCTAAACTACAACAACAACAACAACCCTAAATAACAACAACAACAACAACAATAACAACAACAACAACCCTAAATAACACCACCAACAACAAAAACAACAACAACAATAACAACAACAACAACCCTAAACAACCAAAACAACAACAACCCTAAATAAAAACAACAACAACAACGACAACCCTAAAAAACAACAACATCAACAACAACAACAACAACCACAACAACCCTAAATAACAACAACAACAACAACCCCCTAAATAACAACAACAACAACAAGAACAACAACAGCAACAACAACAACAAAAACAACAACCCTAAACAACAAAAACAACAAACCCTTTATACAACAACAACAACAACCCTAAACAACAAAAACAACAAAAACAACAAACCCTAAACTACAACAACAACAATAACCCTAAATAACAACAACAACAACAACGCTAAATAACAACAATTGCAACAACAAGCCTAAATAACAACAACAACAACAACAACAACAACCCTAAATAATTGCAACAACAACCCTAAATAACAACAACAACAACAACCACCCTAAATAACAACAACAACAACAACAACCCTAAACAACAACAACGACAACAACAACCCTAAACAACAACAACGACAACAACAACCCAAAACAACACAACCCAAAACAACAACAACAACAACAACCCTAAATAACACCACCAACAACAAAAACAACAACAACAATAACAACAACCCTAAGTAAAAACAACAACAACAACGACAACCCTAAATAACAACAACAACAACAAACCTAAATAACAACAACATCATCAACAACAACAACAACAACTTTAAATAACAATAACATCAACACCAACCCTAAACAACAACTACGACATCAACAAATACAACCCTAAATAACAACAACATCAACAACAACCCTAAATAACAATAACAACAACGCTAAATAACAACAATTGCAACAACAATCCTAAATAACAACAACAACAACAACAACAACCCTAAATAATGGCCAACAACAAACCTAAATAACAACAACAACAACAACAACAACCACCCTAAATAACAACAACAACAACAACAACAACCTTAAATAACAATAACAACAACAACAACCACAACAACCCTAAATAACAACAACAACAACAACCCCCCTAAATAACAACAACAACAACAACAACAACAAGAACAACAACAGCAACAACAACAACAAAAACAACAACCCTAAACAACAAAAACAACAAACCCTAAACAACAACAACCCTAAATAACAACAACAACAACAACCCTAAATAACACCACCAACAACAAAAACAACAACAACAACCCTAAACAACAACAACAACAACAACCCTAAATAAAAACAACAACAACAACGACAACCCTAAACAACAACAACGACAACAACAACCGTAAACAACAACAACGACAACAACAACCCAAAACAACAACAACAACAACAACCCTAAATAACACCACCAACAACAAAAACAACAACAACAATAACAACAACCCTAAATAAAAACAACAACAACAACGACAACCATAATAACAACAACAACAACAACCCTAAATAACAAAAACATCATAAACAACAACAACAACAACTTTATATAACAATAACATCAACAACAACCCTAAACAACAACAACGACATCAACAAATACAAACCTAAATAACAACAACATCAACAACGACAACCCTAAATAACAAAAACATCATAAACAACAACAACAACAACTTTATATAACAATAACATCAACAACAACCCTAAACAACAACAACGACATCAACAAATACAAACCTAAATAACAACAACAACAACAACAACCTTAAATAATTGCAACAACAACCCTAAATAACAACAACAACAACAACAACCACCCTAAATAACAACAATAACAATAACAACAACAACAACCACAACAACCACAACAACCCTAAATAACAACAACAACAACAACCCCCCTAAATAACAACAACAACAACAACAAGAACAACAACAGCAACAACAACAACAAAAACAACAACCCTAAACAACAAAAACAACAAAAACATCAAACCCTAAACAACAACAACCCTAAATAACAACAACAACAACAACAATAACAACAACAACAACAACAACCCTAAATAACACCACCAACAACAAAAAGAACAACAACAATAACAACAACAACAACCCTAAACAACAACAACAACAACAACCCTAAATAAAAACAACAATAACAATGACAACCCTAAAAAACAACAACATCATCATCAACAACAACAACAACAACAACAACCCTAAGTAACAACAACAACAAAAACAACAACAAACCTAAACAACAACAACCCTAAACAACAACAACAACAACAACAACAACCCTAAATAACAACAACAACAACAACAACCCTAAACTACAACAACGACAACAACAACCGTAAACAACAACAACGACAACAACAACCCAAAACAACAACAACAACAACAACCCTAAATAACACCACCAACAACAAAAACAACAACAACAATAACAACAACCCTATATAAAAACAACAACAACAACGACAACCCTTTAACAACAACAACAACCCTAAATAACAACAACATCTTCAACAACAACAGCAACAACAACTTTAAATAACAATAACATCAACAATAACCCTAAACAACAACAACGACATCAACAAATACAACCCTAAATAACAACAACATCAACAACAACCCTAAATAACAACAACAACAACCCTAAATAATAACAACAGCAACAACCCTAAATAACAAAAACAGCAACAACAACAACAAATAACAAACCTAAATAATAACAACAACAACAACAACAACAACAACCCCCCTAAATAACAACAACAACAACAACAACGACAACAACAACCCTAAACAACAACAACGACAACAACAACCCAAAACAACACAACCCAAAACAACAACAACAACAACAACCCTAAATAACACCACCAACAACAAAAACAACCACAACAACAACAACCCTAAATAAAAACAACAACAACAACGACAACCCTTTAACAACAACAACAACCCTAAATAACAACAACATCATCAACAACAACAGCAACAACAACTTTAAATAACAATAACATCAACAATAACCCTAAACAACAACAACGACATCAACAAATACAACCCTAAAAAACAACAACATCAACAACAACCCTAAATAACGACAACAACAACCCTAAATAATAACAACGGCAACAACCCTAAATAACAAAAACAGCAACAACAACAACAAATAACAACCCTAAATAATAACAACAACAACAACAACAACAACCCCCCTAAATAACAACAACAACAACAACAAGAACAACAACAGCAACAACAACAACAAAAACAACAACCCTAAACAACAAAAACAACAAACCCTAAACAACAACAACCCTAAATAACAACAACAACAACCCTAAACAACAACAACAACAACAACGACAACCCTAAATAACAACAACAACAACCCTAAATAACAACAACATCATCAACAACAACAACAACAACAACTTTAAATAACAATAACATCAACAACAACCCTAAACAACAACAATGACATCAACAAATACAACCCTAAATAACAACAACATCAACAACAACCCTAAATAACAACAACAACAACGCTAAATAACAACAATTGCAACAACAAGCCTAAATAACAACAACAACAACAACAACCCTAAATAATTGCAACAACAACCCTAAATAACAACAACAACAACAACAACAACAACAACCTTAAATAACAATAACAACAACAACCACAACAACCCTAAATAACAGCAACAACAACAACCCCCCTAAATAACAACAACAACAACAAGAACAACAACAGCAACTACAACAACAAAAACAACAACCCTAAACAACAAAAACAACAAAAACAACAAACCCTAAACTACAACAACAACAACAACCCTAAATAACAACAACAACAACAACAATAACAACAACAACAACCTTAAATAACACCGCCAACAACAAAAACAACAACAACAATAACAACAACAACAACCCTAAACAACCAAAACAACAACAACCCTAAATAAAAACAACAACAACAACGACGACCCTAAAAAACAACAACATCAACAACAACAACAACAACAACAACCACCCTAAGTAACAACAACAACAAAAACAACAACAAACCTAGACAACAACAACCCTAAACAACAACAACAACAACAACAACAACAACAACCCTAAATAACAACAACAACAACAACCACCCTAAACAACAACAATGACAACAACAACCCAAAACAACAACAACGACAACAACAACCCAAAACAACAACAACGACAACAACCCTAAATAACACCACCAACAACAAAAACAACAACAACAATAACAACAACCCTAAACAAAAACAACAACAACAACAACAACCCTAAATAACAACAACATCATCAACAACAACAGCAACAACAACTTTAAATAACAACAACCCTAAACAACAACAACGACATCAACAAATACAACCCTAAATAACAACAACAACGACAACCCTAAAAAACAACAACATCAACAACAACAACAACAACAACAACAACCCTAAGTAACAACAACAACAAAAACAACAACAAACCTAAACAACAACAACCCTAAACAACAACAACAACAACAACAACAACCCTAAATAACAACAACAACAACAACAACCCTAAATAACAACAACAACAACAAGAACAACAACAGCAACAACAACAACAAAAACAACAACCCTAAACAACAAAAACAACAAAAACAACAAACCCTAAACTACAACAACAACAACAACCCTAAACAACAAAAACAACAAAAACAACAAACCCTAAACTACAACAACAACAACAACCCTAAATAACAACAACAACAACAACAATAACAACAACAACAACCCTAAATAACACCACCAACAACAAAAACAACAACAACAATAACAACAACAACAACCCTAAACAACCACAACAACAACAACCCTAAATAAAAACAACAACAACAATAACAACAACATCATCAACAACCCTAAATAACAACAACAACAACCCTAAATAATAACAACAGCAACAACCCTAAATAACAACAACAGCAACAACAACAACAAATAACAACCCTAAATAATAACAACAACAACAACAACAACCCCCTTAAATAACAACAACAACAACAACAACAACAACAGCAACAACAACAACAAAAACAACAACCCTAAACAACAAAAACAAATACCCTAAATAAAAACAACAACAACGACAACCCTAAATAACAACAACAACAACAACCCTAAATAACAACAACATCATCAACAACAACAACAACAACAACTTTAAATAACAATAACATCAACAACAACCCTAAACAACAACAACGACATCAACAAATACAACCCTAAATAACAACAACATCAACAACAACCCTAAATAACAATAACAACAACGCTAAATAACAACAATTGCAACAACAAGCCTAAATAACAACAACAACAACAACAACCCTAAATAATTGCAACAACAACCCTAAATAACAACAACAACAACAACAACAACCACCCTAAATAACAACAACAACAACAACAACAACAACCTTAAATAACAATAACAACAACAACCACAACAACCCTAAATAACAGCAACAACAACAACACCCCTAAATAACAACAACAACAACAAGAACAACAACAGCAACAACAACAACAAATAACAACCCTAAATAATAACAACAACAACAACAACCCCCTTAAATAACAACAACAACAACAACAACAACAACAACAGCAACAACAACAACAAAAACAACAACCCTAAACAACAAAAACAAATACCCTAAATAAAAACAACAACAACGACAACCCTAAATAACAACAACAACGACAACCCTAAAAAACAACAACATCAACAACAACAACAACAACAACAACAACCCTAAGTAACAACAACAACAAAAACAACAACAAACCTAAACAACAACAACCCTAAACAACAACAACAACAACAACAACAACCCTAAATAACAACAACAACAACAACAACCCTAAATAACAACAACAACAACAAGAACAACAACAACAACAACAACAACAAAAACAACAACCCTAAACAACAAAAACAACAAAAACAACAAACCCTAAACTACAACAACAACAACAACCCTAAACAACAAAAACAACAAAAACAACAAACCCTAAACTACAACAACAACAACAACCCTAAATAACAACAACAACAACAACAATAACAACAACAACAACCCTAAATAACACCACCAACAACAAAAACAACAACAACAATAACAACAACAACAACCCTAAACAACCAAAACAACAACAACCCTAAATAAAAACAACAACAACAACGACAACCCTAAAAAACAACAACATCAACAACAACAACAACAACAACAACAACCACAACAACCCTAAATAACAACAACAACAACAACCCCCTAAATAACAACAACAACAACAAGAACAACAACAGCAACAACAACAACAAAAACAACAACCCTAAACAACAAAAACAACAAACCCTTTATACAACAACAACAACAACCCTAAACAACAAAAACAACAAAAACAACAAACCCTAAACTACAACAACAACAATAACCCTAAATAACAACAACAACAAGAACGCTAAATAACAACAATTGCAACAACAAGCCTAAATAACAACAACAACAACAACAACAACAACCCTAAATAATTGCAACAACAACCCTAAATAACAACAACAACAACAACCACCCTAAATAACAACAACAACAACAACAACCCTAAACAACAACAACGACAACAACAACCCTAAGCAACAACAACGACAACAACAACCCAAAACAACAACAACAACAACAACCCTAAATAACACCACCAACAACAAAAACAACAACAACAATAACAACAACCCTAAGTAAAAACAACAACAACAACGACAACCCTAAATAACAACAACAACAACAAACCTAAATAACAACAACATCATCAACAACAACAACAACAACTTTAAATAACAATAACATCAACACCAACCCTAAACAACAACTACGACATCAACAAATACAACCCTAAATAACAACAACATCAACAACAACCCTAAATAACAATAACAACAACGCTAAATAACAACAATTGCAACAACAATCCTAAATAACAACAACAACAACAACAACAACCCTAAATAATGGCCAACAACAAACCTAAATAACAACAACAACAACAACAACAACCACCCTAAATAACAACAACAACAACAACAACAACCTTAAATAACAATAACAATAACAACAACCACAACAACCCTAAATAACAACAACAACAACAACCCCCCTAAATAACAACAACAACAACAACAACAACAAGAACAACAACAGCAACAACAACAACAAAAACAACAACCCTAAACAACAAAAACAACAAACCCTAAACAACAACAACCCTAAATAACAACAACAACAACAACCTTAAATAACACCACCAACAACAAAAACAACAACAACAATAACAACAACAACAACCCTAAACAACAACAACAACAACAACCCTAAATAAAAACAACAACAACAACGACAACCCTAAACAACAACAACGACAACAACAACCGTAAACAACAACAACGACAACAACAACCCAAAACAACAACAACAACAACAACCCTAAATAACACCACCAACAACAAAAACAACAACAACAATAACAACAACCCTAAATAAAAACAACAACAACAACGACAACCCTAATAACAACAACAACAACAACCCTAAATAACAAAAACATCATCAACAACAACAACAACAACTTTATATAACAATAACATCAACAACAACCCTAAACAACAACAACGACATCAACAAATACAAACCTAAATAACAACAACATCAACAACGACAACCCTAAATAACAAAAACATCATAAACAACAACAACAACAACTTTATATAACAATAACATCAACAACAACCCTAAACAACAACAACGACATCAACAAATACAAACCTAAATAACAACAACAACAACAACAACCTTAAATAATTGCAACAACAACCCTAAATAACAACAACAACAACAACAACCACCCTAAATAACAACAATAACAATAACAACAACAACAACCACAACAACCACAACAACCCTAAATAACAACAACAACAACAACCCCCCTAAATAACAACAACAACAACAACAAGAACAACAACAGCAACAACAACAACAAAAACAACAACCCTAAACAACAAAAACAACAAAAACATCAAACCCTAAACAACAACAACCCTAAATAACAACAACAACAACAACAATAACAACAACAACAACAACAACCCTAAATAACACCACCAACAACAAAAAGAACAACAACAATAACAACAACAACAACCCTAAACAACAACAACAACAACAACCCTAAATAAAAACAACAATAACAATGACAACCCTAAAAAACAACAACATCATCATCAACAACAACAACAACAACAACAACCCTAAATAACAACAACAACAAAAACAACAACAAACCTAAACAACAACAACCCTAAACAACAACAACAACAACAACAACAACCCTAAATAACAACAACAACAACAACAACCCTAAACTACAACAACGACAACAACAACCCTAAACAACAACAACGACAACAACAACCCAAAACAACAACAACAACAACAACCCTAAATAACACCACCAACAACAAAAACAACAACAACAATAACAACAACCCTATATAAAAACAACAACAACAACGACAACCCTTTAACAACAACAACAACCCTAAATAACAACAACATCATCAACAACAACAGCAACAACAACTTTAAATAACAATAACATCAACAATAACCCTAAACAACAACAACGACATCAACAAATACAACCCTAAATAACAACAACATCAACAACAACCCTAAATAACAACAACAACAACCCTAAATAATAACAACAGCAACAACCCTAAATAACAAAAACAGCAACAACAACAACAAATAACAAACCTAAATAATAACAACAACAACAACAACAACAACAACCCCCCTAAATAACAACAACAACAACAACAACGACAACAACAACCCTAAACAACAACAACGACAACAACAACCCAAAACAAACAACAACAACAACAACCCTAAATAACACCACCAACAACAAAAACAACAACAACAACAACAACCCTAAATAAAAACAACAACAACAACGACAACCCTTTAACAACAACAACAACCCTAAATAACAACAACATCATCAACAACAACAGCAACAACAACTTTAAATAACAATAACATCAACAATAACCCTAAACAACAACAACGACATCAACAAATACAACCCTAAAAAACAACAACATCAACAACAACCCTAAATAACGACAACAACAACCCTAAATAATAACAACGGCAACAACCCTAAATAACAAAAACAGCAACAACAACAACAAATAACAACCCTAAATAATAACAACAACAACAACAACAACAACCCCCCTAAATAACAACAACAACAACAACAAGAACAACAACAGGAACAACAACAACAAAAACAACAACCCTAAACAACAAAAACAACAAACCCTAAACAACAACAACCCTAAATAACAACAACAACAACAACCCTAAACAACAACAACAACAACAACAACAACCCTAAATAACAACAACAACAACCCTAAATAACAACAACATCATCAACAACAACAACAACAACAACTTTAAATAACAACTACAGCAACAACAACCCTAAACAACAACAATGACAACAACAACTACAACCCTAAATAACAACAACAACAACAACAACCCTAAATAACAACAACAACAACGCTAAATAACAACAATTGCAACAACAAGCCTAAATAACAACAACAACAACAACAACCCTAAATAATTGCAACAACAACCCTAAATAACAACAACAACAACAACAACAACAACAACCTTAAATAACAATAACAACAACAACCACAACAACCCTAAATAACAGCAACAACAACAACCCCCCTAAATAACAACAACAACAACAAGAACAACAACAGCAACTACAACAACAAAAACAACAACCCTAAACAACAAAAACAACAAAAACAACAAACCCTAAACTACAACAACAACAACAACCCTAAATAACAACAACAACAACAACAATAACAACAACAACAACCTTAAATAACACCGCCAACAACAAAAACAACAACAACAATAACAACAACAACAACCCTAAACAACCAAAACAACAACAACCCTAAATAAAAACAACAACAACAACGACGACCCTAAAAAACAACAACATCAACAACAACAACAACAACAACAACCACCCTAAGTAACAACAACAACAAAAACAACAACAAACCTAGACAACAACAACCCTAAACAACAACAACAACAACAACAACAACCCTAAATAACAACAACAACAACAACCACCCTAAACAACAACAATGACAACAACAACCCAAAACAACAACAACGACAACAACAACCCAAAACAACAACAACGACAACAACCCTAAATAACACCACCAACAACAAAAACAACAACAACAATAACAACAACCCTAAACAAAAACAACAACAACAACAACAACCCTAAATAACAACAACATCATCAACAACAACAACAACAACAACTTTAAATAACAACAACCCTAAACAACAACAACGACATCAACAAATACAACCCTAAATAACAACAACAACGACAACCCTAAAAAACAACAACATCAACAACAACAACAACAACAACAACAACCCTAAGTAACAACAACAACAAAAACAACAACAAACCTAAACAACAACAACCCTAAACAACAACAACAACAACAACAACAACCCTAAATAACAACAACAACAACAACAACCCTAAATAACAACAACAACAACAAGAACAACAACAGCAACAACAACAACAAAAACAACAACCCTAAACAACAAAAACAACAAAAACAACAAACCCTAAACTACAACAACAACAACAACCCTAAACAACAAAAACAACAAAAACAACAAACCCTAAACTACAACAACAACAACAACCCTAAATAACAACAACAACAACAACAACAACAACAACAACAACCCTAAATAACACCACCAACAACAAAAACAACAACAACAATAACAACAACAACAACCCTAAACAACCAAAACAACAACAACCCTAAATAAAAACAACAACAACAACGACAACCCTAAAAAACAACAACATCAACAACAACAACAACAACAACAACAACCACAACAACCCTAAATAACAACAACAACAACAACCCCCTAAATAACAACAACAACAACAAGAACAACAACAGCAACAACAACAACAAAAACAACAACCCTAAACAACAAAAACAACAAACCCTTTATACAACAACAACAACAACCCTAAACAATAAAAACAACAAAAACAACAAACCCTAAACTACAACAACAACAATAACCCTAAATAACAACAACAACAAGAACGCTAAATAACAACAATTGCAACAACAAGCCTAAATAACAACAACAACAACAACAACAACCCTAAATAATTGCAACAACAACCCTAAATAACAACAACAACAACAACCACCCTAAATAACAACAACAACAACAACAACCCTAAACAACAACAACGACAACAACAACCCTAAACAACAACAACGACAACAACAACCCAAAACAACACAACCCAAAACAACAACAACAACAACAACCCTAAATAACACCACCAACAACAAAAACAACAACAACAATAACAACAACCCTAAGTAAAAACAACAACAACAACGACAACCCTAAATAACAACAACAACAACAAACCTAAATAACAACAACATCATCAACAACAACAACAACAACTTTAAATAACAATAACATCAACACCAACCCTAAACAACAACTACGACATCAACAAATACAACACTAAATAACAACAACATCAACAACAACCCTAAATAACAATAACAACAACGCTAAATAACAACAATTGCAACAACAATCCTAAATAACAACAACAACAACAACAACAACCCTAAATAATGGCCAACAACAAACCTAAATAACAACAACAACAACAACAACAACAACCCTAAATAACAACAACAACAACAACAACAACCTTAAATAACAATAACAACAACAACAACCACAACAACCCTAAATAACAACAACAACAACAACCCCCCTAAATAACAACAACAACAACAACAACAACAAGAACAACAACAGCAACAACAACAACAAAAACAACAACCCTAAACAACAAAAACAACAAACCCTAAACAACAACAACCCTAAATAACAACAACAACAACAACCCTAAATAACACCACCAACAACAAAAACAACAACAACAATAACAACAACAACAACCCTAAACAACAACAACAACAACAACCCTAAATAAAAACAACAACAACAACGACAACCCTAAACAACAACAACGACAACAACAACCGCAAACAACAACAACGACAACAACAACCCAAAACAACAACAACAACAACAACCCTAAATAACACCACCAACAACAAAAACAACAACAACAATAACAACAACCCTAAATAAAAACAACAACAACAACGACAACCCTAATAACAACAACAACAACAACCCTAAATAACAAAAACATCATCAACAACAACAACAACAACTTTATATAACAATAACATCAACAACAACCCTAAACAACAACAACGACATCAACAAATACAAACCTAAATAACAACAACATCAACAACGACAACCCTAAATAACAAAAACATCATAAACAACAACAACAACAACTTTATATAACAATAACATCAACAACAACCCTAAACAACAACAACGACATCAACAAATACAAACCTAAATAACAACAACAACAACAACAACCTTAAATAATTGCAACAACAACCCTAAATAACAACAACAACAACAACAACCACCCTAAATAACAACAATAACAATAACAACAACAACAACAACAACAACCACAACAACCCTAAATAACAACAACAACAACAACCCCCCTAAATAACAACAACAACAACAACAAGAACAACAACAGCAACAACAACAACAAAAACAACAACCCTAAACAACAAAAACAACAAAAACATCAAACCCTAAACAACAACAACCCTAAATAACAACAACAACAACAACAATAACAACAACAACAACAACAACCCTAAATAACACCACCAACAACAAAAACAACAACAACAATAACAACAACAACAACCCTAAACAACAACAACAACAACAACCCTAAATAAAAACAACAATAACAATGACAACCCTAAAAAACAACAACATCATCATCAACAACAACAACAACAACAACAACCCTAAGTAACAACAACAACAAAAACAACAACAAACCTAAACAACAACAACCCTAAACAACAACAACAACAACAACAACAACCCTAAATAACAACAACAACAACAACAACCCTAAACTACAACAACGACAACAACAACCGTAAACAACAACAACGACAACAACAACCCAAAACAACAACAACAACAACAACCCTAAATAACACCACCAACAACAAAAACAACAACAACAATAACAACAACCCTATATAAAAACAACAACAACAACGACAACCCTTTAACAACAACAACAACCCTAAATAACAACAACATCATCAACAACAACAGCAACAACAACTTTAAATAACAATAACATCAACAATAACCCTAAACAACAACAACGACATCAACAAATACAACCCTAAATAACAACAACATCAACAACAACCCTAAATAACAACAACAACAACCCTAAATAATAACAACAGCAACAACCCTAAATAACAAAAACAGCAACAACAACAACAAATAACAAACCTAAATAATAACAACAACAACAACAACAACAACAACCCCCCTAAATAATAACAACAACAACAACAACGACAACAACAACCCTAAACAACAACAACGACAACAACAACCCAAAACAACACAACCCAAAACAACAACAACAACAACAACCCTAAATAACACCACCAACAACAAAAACAACAACAACAATAACAACAACCCTAAATAAAAACAACAACAACAACGACAACCCTTTAACAACAACAACAACCCTAAATAACAACAACATCATCAACAACAACAGCAACAACAACTTTAAATAACAATAACATCAACAATAACCCTAAACAACAACAACGACATCAACAAATACAACCCTAAAAAACAACAACATCAACAACAACCCTAAATAACGACAACAACAACCCTAAATAATAACAACAGCAACAACCCTAAATAACAAAAACAGCAACAACAACAACAAATAACAACCCTAAATAATAACAACAACAACAACAACAACAACCCCCCTAAATAACAACAACAACAACAACAAGAACAACAACAGCAACAACAACAACAAAAACAACAACCCTAAACAACAAAAACAACAAACCCTAAACAACAACAACCCTAAATAACAACAACAACAACAACCCTAAACAACAACAACAACAACAACAACAACCCTAAATAACAACAACAACAACCCTAAATAACAACAACATCATCAACAACAACAACAACAACAACTTTAAATAACAACTACAGCAACAACAACCCTAAACAACAACAATGACATCAACAAATACAACCCTAAATAACAACAACATCAACAACAACCCTAAATAACAATAACAACAACGCTAAATAACAACAATTGCAACAACAAGCCTAAATAACAACAACAACAACAACAACCCTAAATAATTGCAACAACAACCCTAAATAACAACAACAACAACAACAACAACAACAACAACCTTAAATAACAATAACAACAACAACCACAACAACCCTAAATAACAGCAACAACAACAACCCCCCTAAATAACAACAACAACAACAAGAACAACAACAGCAACTACAACAACAAAAACAACAACCCTAAACAACAAAAACAACAAAAACAACAAACCCTAAACTACAACAACAACAACAACCCTAAATAACAACAACAACAACAACAATAACAACAACAACAACCTTAAATAACACCACCAACAACAAAAACAACAACAACAATAACAACAACAACAACCCTAAACAACCAAAACAACAACAACCCTAAATAAAAACAACAACAACAACGACGACCCTAAAAAACAACAACATCAACAACAACAACAACAACAACAACCACCCTAAGTAACAACAACAACAAAAACAACAACAAACCTAGACAACAACAACCCTAAACAACAACAACAACAACAACAACAACAACCCTAAATAACAACAACAACAACAACCACCCTAAACAACAACAATGACAACAACAACCCAAAACAACAACAACGACAACAACAACCCAAAACAACAACAACGACAACAACCCTAAATAACACCACCAACAACAAAAACAACAACAACAATAACAACAACCCTAAATAAAAACAACAACAACAACAACAACCCTAAATAACAACAACATCATCAACAACAACAGCAACAACAACTTTAAATAACAACAACCCTAAACAACAACAACGACATCAACAAATACAACCCTAAATAACAACAACATCAACAACAACCCTAAATAACAACAACAAGAACGCTAAATAACAACAATTGCAACAACAAGCCTAAATAACAACAACAACAACAACAACAACAACAACAACAACCCTAAATAATTGCAACAACAACCCTAAATAACAACAACAACAACAACCACCCTAAATAACAACAACAACAACAACAACCCTAAACAACAACAACGACAACAACAACCCTAAACAACAACAACGACAACAACAACCCAAAACAACACAACCCAAAACAACAACAACAACAACAACCCTAAATAACACCACCAACAACAAAAACAACAACAACAATAACAACAACCCTAAGTAAAAACAACAACAACAACGACAACCCTAAATAACAACAACAACAACAAACCTAAATAACAACAACATCATCAACAACAACAACTACAACTTTAAATAACAATAACATCAACAACAACCCTAAACAACAACTACGACATCAACAAATACAACCCTAAAAAACAACAACATCAACAACAACCCTAAATAACAATAACAACAACGCTAAATAACAACAATTGCAACAACAAGCCTAAATAACAACAACAACAACAACAACCACCCTAAATAATTGCAACAACAAACCTAAATAACAACAACAACAACAACAACAACCACCCTAAATAACAACAACAACAACAACAACAACAACCTTAAATAACAATAACAACAACAACAACCACAACAACCCTAAATAACAACAACAACAACAACCCCCCTAAATAACAACAACAACAACAACAACAACAAGAACAACAACAGCAACAACAACAACAAAAACAACAACCCTAAACAACAAAAACAACAAAAACAACAAACCCTAAACAACAACAACCCTAAATAACAACAACAACAACAACCCTAAATAACACCACCAACAACAAAAACAACAACAACAATAACAACCCTAAACAACAACAACAACAACAACCCTTAATAAAAACAACAACAACAACGACAACCCTAAACAACAACAATGACAACAACAACCGTAAACAACAACAACGACAACAACAACCCAAAACAACAACAACAACAACAACCCTAAATAACAACAACAACAACAATAACAACAACAACAACCCTAAATAACACCACCAACAACAAAAACAACAACAACAATAACAACAACAACAACCCTAAACAACCAAAACAACAATAACCCTAAATAAAAACAACAACAACAACGACAACCCTAAAAAACAACAACATCAACAACAACAACAACAACAACAACAACAACCACAACAACCCTAAATAACAACAACAACAACAACCCCCCTAAATAACAACAACAACAACAAGAACAACAACAGCAACAACAACAACAAAAACAACAACCCTAAACAACAAAAACAACAAAAACAACAAACCCTAAACTACAACAACAACAACAACCCTAAACAAAAAAAACAACAAAAACAACAAACCCTAAACTACAACAACAACAATAACCCTAAATAACAACAACAACAACAACAATAACAACAACAACAACCCTAAATAACACCACCAACAACAAAAACAACAACAACAATAACAACAACAACAACCTTAAACAACCAAAACAACAACAACCCTAAATAAAAACAACAACAACAACGACAACCCTAAAAAACAACAACATCAACAACAACA
>OX359295.1:12260082-12275082 GCA_947179395.2 Pulicaria dysenterica
ACCCCCCTAAATAACAACAACAACAACAACAAGAACAACAACAGCAACAACAACAACAAAAACAACAACCCTAAACAACAAAAACAAGAAAAACAACAAACCCTAAACAACAACAACCCTAAATAACAACAACAACAACAACAATAACAACAACAACCCTAAATAACACCACCAACAACAAAAACAACAACAACAATAACAACAACAACAACCCTAAACAACCACAACAACAACAACCCTAAATAAAAACAACAACAATAACGACAACCCTAAACAACAACAACGACAACAACAACCGTAAACAACAACAACGACAACAACCCAAAACAACAACAACAACAACAACCCTAAATAACACCACCAACAACAAAAACAACAACAACAATAACAACAACCCTAAATAAAAACAACAACAACAACGACAACCCTAAATAACAACAACAACAACCCTAAATAACAACAACATCATCAACAACAACAGCAACAACAACTTTAAATAACAATAACATCAACAACAACCCTAAACAACAACAACGACATCAACAAATACAACCCAAAATAACAACAACAACAACCCTAAATAATAACAACAGCAACAACCCTAAATAACAACAACAGCAACAACAACAACAAATAACAACCCTAAATAATAACAACAACAACAACGACAACCCCCCTAAATAACAACAATAACAACAACAAGAACAACAACAGCAACAACAACAACAAAAACAACAAAAACAACAACCCAAAACAACAAAAACAACAAACCCTAAACAACAACAATAACAACAACAACAACAACAATAATAACAACAACAACAACCCTAAACAACCACAACAACAAGAACGACAACCCTAAAAAACAACAACATCAACAATAACAACAACAACAACAACAACCCTAAGTAACAACAACAACAAAAACAACAACAAACCTAACAACAACAACCCTAAACAACAACAATAACAACAACAACAACAACAACAACCCTAAATAACAACAACAACAATAACAACCCTAAACAACAACAACGATAACAACCGTAAACAACAACAACGACAACAACAACCCAAAACAACACAACCCAAAACAACAACAACAACAACAACCCTAAATAACACCACCAACAACAAAAACAACAACAACAATAACAACAACCCTAAATAAAAAGAACAACAACAACGACAACCCTAAATAACAACAACAACAACAACCCTAAATAACAACAACATCATCATCAACAACAACAACAACAACAACTTTAAATAACAATAACATCAACAACAACCCTAAACAACAACAACGACATCAACCAATACAACCCTAAATAACAACAACATCAACAACAACCCTAAATAACAATAACAACAACGCTAAATAACAACAATTGCAACAACAAGCCTAAAATAACAACAACAACAACAACAACCCTAAATAATTGCAACAACAACCCTAAATAACAACAACAACAACAACAACCACCCTAAATAACAACAACAACAACAACAACAACAACAACAACAACCTTAAATAACAATAACAACAACAATAACCACAACAACCCTAAATAACAACAACAACAACAACCCCCCTAAATAACAACAACAACAACAGCAACAACAACAACAAAAACAACAACCCTAAACAACAAAAACAACAAAAACAACATACCCTAAACAACAACAACCCTAAATAACAACAACAACAACAACAATAACAACAACAACAACCTTAAATAACACCACCAACAACAAAAACAACAACAACAATAACAACAACAACAACCCTAAACAACCACAACAACAACAACCCTAAATAAAAACAACAACAACAACGACAACCCTAAACGACAACGACAACAACAACCGTAAACAACAACAACGACAACAACAATCCAAAACAACACAACCCAAAACAACAACAACAACAACAACCCTAAATAACACCACCAACAACAAAAACAACAACAACAATAACAACAACCCTAAATAAAACAACAACAACAACGATAACCCTAAATAACAACAACAACAACCCTAAATAACAACAACATCATCAACAACAACAGCAACAACAACTTTAAATAACAATAACATCAAAAACAACCCTAAACAACAACAACGACATCAACAAATACAACCCTAAATAACAACAACATCAACAACAACCCTAAATAACAACAACAACAACAACCTTAAACAACCACAACAACAACAACAACAACGACAACCCTAAAAAACAACAACATCAACAACAACAACAACAACAACCCTAAGTAACAACAACAACAAAAACAACAACAAACCTAACAACAACAACCCTAAACAACAACAATAACAACAACAACAACAACAACCATAAATAACAACAACAACAACAACAACCCTAAACAACAACAACGACAACAACCGTAAACAACAACAACGACAACAACAACCCAAAACAACACAACCCAAAACAACAACAACAACAACAACCCTAAATAACACCACCAACAACAAAAACAACAACAACAATAACAACAACCCTAAATAAAACAACAACAACAACGATAACCCTAAATAACAACAACAACAACAACCCTAAATAACAACAACATCATCAACAACAACAGCAACAACAACTTTAAATAACAATAACATCAAAAACAACCCTAAACAACAACAACGACATCAACAAATACAACCCTAAATAACAACAACATCAACAACAACCCTAAATAACAACAACAACAACCCTAAATAATAACAACAGCAACAACCCTAAATAACAACAACAGCAACAACAACAACAAATAACAACCCTAAATAATAACAACAACAACAAAAACAACCCCCCTATATAACAACAACAACAACAACAACAAGAACAACAACAGCAACAAGAACAACAAAAACAACAACCCTAAACAACAAAAACAACAAAAACAACAAACCCTAAACAACAACAACAACAACAACCCTAAATAACAACAACAACAACAACAACAACAACAACAATAATAACAACAACAACAACCCTAAACAACCACAACAACAACAACGACAACCCTAAAAAACAACAACAACAACAACAACCCTAAGTAACAAAAACAACAACAAACCTAACAACAACAACCCTAAACAACAACAATAACAACAACAACAACAACAACAACCCTAAATAACAACAACAACAACAACAACCCTAAACAACAACAACGACAACAACAACCGTAAACAACAACAACGACAACAACAACCCAAAACAACACAACCCAAAACAACAACAACAACAACAACCCTAAATAACACTACCAACAACAAAAACAACAACAACAATAACAACAACCCTAAATAAAAACAACAACAACAACGACAACCCTAAATAACAACAACAACAACAACCCTAAATAACAACAACATCATCAACAACAACAACAACAACAACTTTAAATAACAATAACATCAACACCAACCCTAAACAACAACTACGACATCAACAAATACAACCCTAAATAACAACAACATCAACAACAACCCTAAATAACAACAACAACGCTAAATAACAACAATTGCAACAACAAGCCTAAATAACAACAACAACAACAACAACAACAACCCTAAATAATTGCAACAACAACCCTAAATAACAACAACAACAACAACCACCCTAAATAACAACAACAACAACAACAACCCTAAACAACAACAACGACAACAACAACCCTAAACAACAACAACGACAACAACAACCCAAAACAACACAACCCAAAACAACAACAACAACAACAACCCTAAATAACACCACCAACAACAAAAACAACAACAACAATAACAACAACCCTAAGTAAAAACAACAACAACAACGACAACCCTAAATAACAACAACAACAACAAACCTAAATAACAACAACATCATCAACAACAACAACAACAACTTTAAATAACAATAACATCAACAACAACCCTAAACAACAACTACGACATCAACAAATAAAACACTAAATAACAACAACATCAACAACAACCCTAAATAACAATAACAACAACGCTAAATAACAACAATTGCAACAACAAGCCTAAATAACAACAACAACAACAACAACAACCCTAAATAATTGCAACAACAAACCTAAATAACAACAACAACAACAACAACCACCCTAAATAACAACAACAACAACAACAACAACCTTAAATAACAACAACAACAACAACAACCACAACAACCCTAAATAACAACAACAACAACAACCCCCCTAAATAACAACAACAACAACAAGAACAACAAGAACAACAACAACAACAACAACAACAAAAACAACAACCCTAAACAACAAAAACAACAAAAACAACAAACCCTAAACAACAACAACCCTAAATAACAACAACAACAACAACCCTAAATAACACCACCAACAACAAAAACAACAACAACAATAACAACAACAACAACCCTAAACAACAACAACAACAACAACCCTAAATAAAAACAACAACAACAACGACAACCCTAAACAACAACAACGACAACAACAACCGTAAACAACAACAACGACAACAACAACCCAAAACAACAACAACAATAACAACCCTAAATAACACCACCAACAACAAAAACAACAACAACAACAACAACAACCCTAAATAACAACAACAACAACAACGACAACCCTAATAACAACAACAACAACAACCCTAAATAACAAAAACATCATCAACAACAACAACAACAACTTTATATAACAATAACATCAACAACAACCCTAAACAACAACAACGACATCAACAAATACAAACCTAAATAACAACAACATCAACAACGACAACCCTAAATAACAAAAACATCATCAACAACAACAACAACAACTTTATATAACAATAACATCAACAACAACCCTAAACAACAACAACGACATCAACAAATACAAACCTAAATAACAACAACAACAACCTTAAATAATTGCAACAACAACCCTAAATAACAACAACAACAACAACCACCCTAAATAACAACAATAACAATAACAACAACAACAACCACAACAACCACAACAACCCTAAATAACAACAACAACAACAACCCCCCTAAATAACAACAACAACAACAACAAGAACAACAACAGCAACAACAACAACAAAAACACAACCCTAAACAACAAAAACAACAAAAACATCAAACCCTAAACAACAACAACCCTAAATAACAACAACAACAACAACAATAACAACAACAACAACAACCCTAAATAACACCACCAACAACAAAAACAACAACAACAATAACAACAAAAACAACCCTAAACAACAACAACAACAACAACCCTAAATAAAAACAACAACAACAACAACAACCCTAAAAAACAACAACAACATCATCAACAACAACAACAACAACAACAACCCTAAGTAACAACAACAACAACAACAACAACAAACCTAAACAACAACAACCCTAAACAACAACAACAACAACAACAACAACAACCCTAAATAACAACAACAACAACAACAACCCTAAACAACAACAACGACAACAACAACCGTAAACAACAACAACGACAACAACAACCCAAAACAACAACAACAACAACAACCCTAAATAACACCACCAACAACAAAAACAACAACAACAATAACAACAACCCTAAATAAAAACAACAACAACAACGACAACCCTTTAACAACAACAACAACCCTAAATAACAACAACATCATCAACAACAACAGCAACAACAACTTTAAATAACAATAACATCAACAATAACCCTAAACAACAACAACGACATCAACAAATACAACCCTAAATAACAACAACATCAACAACAACCCTAAATAACAATAACAACAACAACAACCACAACAACCCTAAATAACAACAACAACAACAGCAACAACAACAACAAAAACAACAACCCTAAACAACAAAAACAACAAAAACAACAAACCCTAAACAACAACAACCCTAAATAACAACAACAACAACAACAATAACAACAACAACAACAACCCTAAATAACACCACCAACAACAAAAACAACAACAACAATAACAACAACAACAACCCTAAACAACAACAACAACAACAACCCTAAATAAAAACAACAACAACGACAACCCTAAACAACAACAACGACAACAACAACCGTAAACAACAACAACGACAACAACAACCCAAAACAACAACAACAACAACAACCCTAAATAACACCACCAACAACAAAAACAACAAAAACAATAACAACAACCCTAAATAAAAACAACAGACAACCCTAAATAACAACAACAACAACAACCCTAAATAACAAAAACATCATCAACAACAACAACAACAACTTTAAATAACAATATCATCAATAACAACCCTAAACAACAACAACGACATCAACAAATACAACCCTAAATAACAACAACATCAACAACAACAACCCCCCTAAATAACAACAACAACAACAAGAAGAACAACAACAGCAACAACAACAACAAAAACAACAACCCTAAACAACAAAAACAACAAAAACAAAAAACCCTAAACAACAACAACAACAACAACCCTAAATAACAACAACAACAACAACAACAATAACAACAACAACAACAACCTTAAACAACCACAACAACAACAACAACAACGACAACCCTAAAAAACAACAACATCAACAACAACAACAACAACAACCCTAAGTAACAACAACAACAAAAACAACAACAAACCTAACAACAACAACCCTAAACAACAACAATAACAACAACAACAACAACAACCATAAATAACAACAACAACAACAACAACCCTAAACAACAACAACGACAACAACCGTAAACAACAACAACGACAACAACAACCCAAAACAACACAACCCAAAACAACAACAACAACAACAACCCTAAATAACACCACCAACAACAAAAACAACAACAACAATAACAACAACCCTAAATAAAAACAACAACAACAACGACAACCCTAAATAACAACAACAACAACAACCCTAAATAACAACAACATCATCAACAACAACAGCAACAACAACAAACCTAACAACAACAACCCTAAACAACAACAATTAACAACAACAACAACAACAACAACCCTAAATAACAACAACAACAACAACAACCCTAAACAACAACAACGACAACAACAACCGTAAACAACAACAACGACAACAACAACCCAAAACAACACAACCCAAAACAACAACAACAACAACAACCCTAAATAACACCACCAACAACAACAACAATAACAACAACCCTAAGTAAAAACAACAACAACAACAACAATCCTACATAACAACAACAACAAACCTAAATAACAACAACATCATCAACAACAACTTTAAATAACAATAACATCAACAACAACCCTAAACAACAACAACGACATCAACAAATACTACCCTAAATAACAACAACATCAACAACAACCCTAAATAACAACAACAACAACACTAAATAACAACAATTGCAACAACAAGCCTAAATAACAACAACAACAACAACAACCCTAAATAATTGCAACAACAACCCTAAATAACAACAACAACAACAACCACCTTAAATAACAACAACAACAACAACAACAACAACAACAACCTTAAATAACAATAACAACAACAACAACCACAACAACCCTAAATAACAACAACAACAAAAACCGCCCTAAATAACAACAACAACAACAACAAGAACAACAACAGCAACAACAACAACAAAAACAACAACCCTAAACAACAAAAACAAGAAAAACAACAAACCCTAAACAACAACAACCCTAAATAACAACAACAACAACAACAACAATAACAACAACAACAACAACCCTAAATAACACCACCAACAACAAAAACAACAACAACAATAACAACAACAACAACCCTAAACAACCACAACAACAACAACCCTAAATAAAAACAACAACAATAACGACAACCCTAAACAACAACAACGACAACAACAACCGTAAACAACAACAACGACAACAACAACCCAAAACAACAACAACAACAACAACCCTAAATAACACCACCAACAACAAAAACAACAACAACAATAACAACAACCCTAAATAAAAACAACAACAACAACGACAACCCTAAATAACAACAACAACAACCCTAAATAACAACAACATCATCAACAACAACAGCAACAACAACTTTAAATAACAATAACATCAACAACAACCCTAAACAACAACAACGACAACAACAACTACTACCCTAAATAACAACAACAACAACCCTAAATAATAACAACAGCAACAACCCTAAATAACAACAACAGCAACAACAACAACAAATAACAACCCTAAATAACAACAACAACAACAACGACAACCCCCCTAAATAACAACAATAACAACAACAAGAACAACAACAGCAACAACAACAACAAAAACAACAAAAACAACAACCCTAAACAACAAAAACAACAAACCCTAAACAACAACAATAACAACAACCCTAAATAACAACAACAACAACAACAACAATAATAACAACAACTACAACCCTAAACAACCACAACAACAAGAACGACAACCCTAAAAAACAACAACATCAACAATAACAACAACAACAACAACAACCCTAAATAACAACAACAACAATAACAACAACAAACCTAACAACAACAACCCTAAACAACAACAACAACAACAACAACAACAACAACAACCCTAAATAACAACAACAACAATAACAACCCTAAACAACAACAACGATAACAACCGTAAACAACAACAACGACAACAACAACCCAAAACAACACAACCCAAAACAACAACAACAACAACAACCCTAAATAACACCACCAACAACAAAAACAACAACAACAATAACAACAACCCTAAATAAAAAGAACAACAACAACGACAACCCTAAATAACAACAACAACAACAACCCTAAATAACAACAACATCATCATCAACAATAACAACAACAACAACAACCCTAAACAACAACAACGACATCAACCAATACAACCCTAAATAACAACATCAACAACAACCCTAAATAACAATAACAACAACGCTAAATAACAACAATTGCAACAACAAGCCTAAATAACAACAACAACAACAACAACAACAACAACAACCCTAAATAATTGCAACAACAACCCTAAATAACAACAACAACAATCCTAAATAATTGCAACAACAACCCTAAATAACAACAACAACAACAACCACCCTAAATAACAACAACAACAACAACAACAACAACAACAACAACCTTAAATAACAATAACAACAACAACAACCACAACAACCCTAAATAACAACAACAACAACAACCCCCCTAAATAACAACAACAACAACAACAGCAACAACAACAACAAAAACAACAACCCTAAACAACAAAAACAACAAAAACAACAAAAACAACAAACCCTAAACCACAACAACCCTAAATAACAACAACAACAACAACAATAACAACAACAACAACAACCTTAAATAACACCACCAACAACAAAAACAACAACAACAATAACAACAACAACAACCCTAAACAACCACAACAACAACAACCCTAAATAAAAACAACAACAACAACGACAACCCTAAACAACAACGACAACAACAACCGTAAACAACAACAACGACAACAACAACCCAAAACAACAACAACAACAACAACAACCCTAAATAACACCACCAACAACAAAAACAACAACAACAATAACAACAACCCTAAATAAAACAACAACAACAACGATAACCCTAAATAACTACAACAACAACAACCCTAAATAACAACAACATCATCAACAACAACAGCAACAACAACTTTAAATAACAATAACATCAACAACAACCCTAAACAACAACAACGACATCAACAAATACAACCCTAAATAACAACAACATCAACAACAACCCTAAATAACAACAACAACAACCCTAAATAATAACAACAGCAACAACCCTAAATAACAACAACAGCAACAACAACAACAAATAACAACCCTAAATAATAACAACAACAACAACAACAACCCCCCTAAATAACAACAACAACAACAACAACAACAACAACCCTAAATAACAACAACAACAACAACCCTAAACAACAACAACGACAACAATAACCGTAAACAACAACAACGACAACAACAACCCAAAACAACACAACCCAAAACAACAACAACAACAACAACCCTAAATAACACTACCAACAACAAAAACAACAACAACAATAACAACAACCCTAAATAAAAACAACAACAACAACGACAACCCTAAATAACAACAACAACAACAACCCTAAATAACAACAACATCATCAACAACAACAACAACAACAACTTTAAATAACAATAACATCAACAACAACCCTAAGCAACAACAACGACATCAACAAATACAACCCTAAATAACAACAACATCAACAACAACCCTAAATAACAATAACAACAACAACAACCACAACAACCCTAAATAACAACAACAACAACAGCAACAACAACAACAAAAACAACAACCCTAAACAACAAAAACAACAAAAACAACAAACCCTAAACAACAACAACCCTAAATAACAACAACAACAACAACAATAACAACAACAACAACAACCCTAAATAACACCACCAACAACAAAAACAACAACAACAATAACAACAACAACAACCCTAAACAACCACAACAACAACAACCCTAAATAAAAACAACAACAACGACAACCCTAAACAACAACAACGACAACAACAACCGTAAACAACAACAACGACAACAACAACCCAAAACAACAACAACAACAACAACCCTAAATAACACCACCAACAACAAAAACAACAAAAACAATAACAACAACCCTAAATAAAAACAACAGACAACCCTAAATAACAACAACAACAACAACCCTAAATAACAAAAACATCATCAACAACAACAACAACAACTTTAAATAACAATATCATCAATAACAACCCTAAACAACAACAACGACATCAACAAATACAACCCTAAATAACAACAACATCAACAACAACAACCCCCCTAAATAACAACAACAACAACAACAAGAACAACAACAGCAACAACAACAACAAAAACAACAACCCTAAACAACAAAAACAACAAAAACAAAAAACCCTAAACAACAACAACAACAACAACCCTAAATAACAACAACAACAACAACAACAATAACAACAACAACAACAACCCTAAACAACAACAACAACAACAACAACAACGACAACCCTAAAAAACAACAACATCAACAACAACAACAACAACAACACTAAGTAACAACAACAACAAAAACAACAACAAACCTAACAACAACAACCCTAAACAACAACAATAACAACAACAACAACAACAACCATAAATAACAACAACAACAACAACAACCCTAAACAACAACAACGACAACAACCGTAAACAACAACAACGACAACAACAACCCAAAACAACACAACCCAAAACAACAACAACCCTAAATAACACCACCAACAACAAAAACAAAACAACAATAACAACAACCCTAAATAAAAACAACAACAACAACGACAACCCTAAATAACAACAACAACAACAACCCTAAATAACAACAACATCATCAACAACAACAGCAACAACAACTTTAAATAACAATAACATCAACAACAACCCTAAACAACAACAACGACATCAACAAATACAACCCTAAATAACAACAACATCAACAACAACCCTAAATAACAACAACAACAACCCTAAATAATAACAACAGCAACAACCCTAAATAACAACAACAGCAACAACAACAACAAAGAACAACCCTAAATAATAACAACAACAACAACAACAACCCCCCTAAATAACAACAACAACGACAACAAGAACAACAACAGCAACAAGAACAACAAAAACAACAACCCTAAACAACAAAAACAACAAACCCTAAACAACAACAACAACAACAACCCTAAATAACAACAACAACAACAACAACAATAACAACAACAACAACAACCCTAAACAACCACAACAACAACAACGACAACCCTAAACAACAACAACAACAACGACAACCCTAAATAACACCACCAACAACAAAAACAACAACAACAATAACAACAACCCTAAGTAAAAACAACAACAACAACGACAATCCTACATAACAACAACAACAACAAACCTAAATAACAACAACATCATCAACAACAACTTTAAATAACAATAACATCAACAACAACCCTAAACAACAACAACGACATCAACAAATACAACCCTAAATAACAACAACATCAACAACAACCCTAAATAACAATAACAACAACACTAAATAACAACAATTGCAACAACAAGCCTAAATAACAACAACAACAACAACAACAACCCTAAATAATTGCAACAACAACCCTAAATAACAACAACAACAACAACCACCTTAAATAACAACAACAACAACAACAACAACAACAACAACAACCTTAAATAACAATAACAACAACAACAACCACAACAACCCTAAATAACAACAACAACAAAAACCGCCCTAAATAACAACAACAACAACAACAAGAACAATAACAGCAACAACAACAACAAAAACAACAACCCTAAACAACAAAAACAAGAAAAACAACAAACCCTAAACAACAACAACCCTAAATAACAACAACAACAACAACAACCCTAAATAACACCACCAACAACAAAAACAACAACAACAATAACAACAACAACAACCCTAAACAACCACAACAACAACAACCCTAAATAAAAACAACAACAACAACGACAACCCTAAACAACAACAACGACAACAACAACCGTAAACAACAACAACGACAACAACAACCCAAAACAACAACAACAACAACAACCCTAAATAACACCACCAACAACAAAAACAACAACAACAATAACAACAACCCTAAACAAAAACAACAACAACATCAACAACCCTAAATAACCACAACAACAACCCTAAATAACAACAACATCATCATCAACAACAACAACAACAACTTTAAATAACAACTACAGCAACAACAACCCTAAACAACAACAACGACATCAACAAATACAACCCAAAATAACAACAACAACAACCCTAAATAATAACAACAGCAACAACCCTAAATAACAACAACAGCAACAACAACAACAAATAACAACCCTAAATAATAACAACAACAACAACGACAACCCCCCTAAATAACAACAATAACAACAACAAGAACAACAACAGCAACAACAACAACAAAAACAACAAAAACAACAACCCAAAACAACAAAAACAACAAACCCTAAACAACAACAATAACAACAACCCTAAATAACAACAACAACAACAACAACAACAATAATAACAACAACTACAACCCTAAACAACCACAACAACAAGAACGACAACCCTAAAAAACAACAACATCAACAATAACAACAACAACAACAACAACCCTAAGTAACAACAACAACAAAAACAACAACAAACCTAACAACAACAACCCTAAACAACAACAATAACAACAAGAACAACAGCAACAACCCTAAATAACAACAACAACAATAACAACCCTAAACAACAACAACGATAACAACCGTAAACAACAACAACGACAACAACAACCCAAAACAACACAACCCAAAACAACAACAACAACAACAACCCTAAATAACACCACCAACAACAAAAACAACAACAACAACAACAACAACCCTAAATAAAAAGAACAACAACAACAACAACCCTAAATAACAACAACAACAACAACCCTAAATAACAACAACATCATCATCAACAACAACAACAACAACAACTTTAAATAACAACTACAGCAACAACAACCCTAAACAACAACAACGACATCAACCAATACAACCCTAAATAACAACATCAACAACAACCCTAAATAACAATAACAACAACGCTAAATAACAACAATTGCAACAACAAGCCTAAATAACAACAACAACAACAACAACAACAACAACAACCCTAAATAATTGCAACAACAACCCTAAATAACAACAACAACAACAACCACCCTAAATAACAACAACAACAACAACAACAACAACAACAACAACCTTAAATAACAATAACAACAACAACAACCACAACAACCCTAAATAACAACAACAACAACAACCCCCCTAAATAACAACAACAACAACAACAGCAACAACAACAACAAAAACAACAACCCTAAACAACAAAAACAACAAAAACAACAAAAACAACAAACCCTAAACCACAACAACCCTAAATAACAACAACAACAACAACAATAACAACAACAACAACAACCTTAAATAACACCACCAACAACAAAAACAACAACAACAATAACAACAACAACAACCTTAAATAACAATAACAACAACAACAACCACAACAACCCTAAATAACAACAACAACAAAAACCGCCCTAAATAACAACAACAACAACAACAAGAACAATAACAGCAACAACAACAACAAAAACAACAACCCTAAACAACAAAAACAAGAAAAACAACAAACCCTAAACAACAACAACCCTAAATAACAACAACAACAACAACAACCCTAAATAACACCACCAACAACAAAAACAACAACAACAATAACAACAACAACAACCCTAAACAACCACAACAACAACAACCCTAAATAAAAACAACAACAACAACGACAACCCTAAACAACAACAACGACAACAACAACCGTAAACAACAACAACGACAACAACAACCCAAAACAACAACAACAACAACAACCCTAAATAACACCACCAACAACAAAAACAACAACAACAATAACAACAACCCTAAATAAAAACAACAACAACATCAACAACCCTAAATAACCACAACAACAACCCTAAATAACAACAACATCATCATCAACAACAACAACAACAACTTTAAATAACAACAACATCAACAACAACCCTAAACAACAACAACAACATCAACAAATACAACCCTAAATAACAACAACAACAACCCTAAATAATAACAACAGCAACAACCCTAAATAACAACAACAGCAACAACAACAACAACTAACAACCCTAA
>OX359295.1:12280082-12285082 GCA_947179395.2 Pulicaria dysenterica
AACAACCCAAAACAACAACAACAACAACAACCCTAAATAACACCACCAACAACAAAAACAACAACAACAATAACAACAACCCTAAATAAAAACAACAACAACAACGACAACCCTAAATAACCACAACAACAACCCTAAATAACAACAACATCATCATCAACAACAACAACAACAACTTTAAATAACAACAACATCAACAACAACCCTAAATAACAACAACGACATCAACAAATACAACAAAAAACAACAACAACAACCCTAAATAATAACAACAGCAACAACCCTAAATAACAACAACAGCAACAACAACAACAAATAACAACCCTAAATAATAACAACAACAACAACGACAACCCCCCTAAATAACAACAATAACAACAACAAGAACAACAACAGCAACAACAACAACAAAAACAACAAAAACAACAACCCAAAACAACAAAAACAACAAACCCTAAACAACAACAATAACAACAACCCTAAATAACAACAACAACAACAACAACAATAATAACAACAACTACAACCCTAAACAACCACAACAACAAGAACGACAACCCTAAAAAACAACAACATCAACAATAACAACAACAACAACAACAACCCTAAGTAACAACAACAACAAAAACAACAACAAACCTAACAACAACAACCCTAAACAACAACAACAACCCTAAATAACAACAACAACAATAACAACCCTAAACAACAACAACGATAACAACCGTAAACAACAACAACGACAACAACAACCCAAAACAACACAACCCAAAACAACAACAACAACAACAACCCTAAATAACACCACCAACAACAAAAACAACAACAACAATAACAACAACCCTAAATAAAAAGAACAACAACAACGACAACCCTAAATAACAACAACAACAACAACCCTAAATAACAACAACATCATCATCAACAACAACAACAACAACAACTTTAAATAACAACTACAGCAACAACAACCCTAAATAACAACAACAACAACAACAACAACAACAACCTTAAATAACAATAACAACAACAACCACAACAACCCTAAATAACACCAACAACAACAACCCCCCTAAATAACAACAACAACAACAACAAGAACAACAACAGCAACAACAACAACAAAAACAACAACCCTAAACAACAAACCCTAAACAACAACAACAACAACAACCCTAAATAACAACAACAACAACAACAACAATAACAACAACAACAACCCTAAATAACACCACCAACAACAAAAACAACAACAACAATAACAACAACAACAACCCTAAACAACAACAACAACAACAACCCTAAATAAAAACAACAATAACAATGACAACCCTAAAAAACAACAACATCAACAACAACAACAACAACAACAACAACAACCTTAAATAACAATAACAACAACAACCACAACAATCCTAAATAACACCAACAACAACAACTCCCCTAAATAACAACAACAACAAGAAGAAGAACAACAACAGCAACAACAACAACAAAAACAACAACCCTAAACAACAAAAACAACAAAACAACAAAAACAACAAACCCTAAACAACAACAACAACAACTACCCTAAATAACAACAACAACAACAACAATAACAACAACAACAACCCTAAATAACACCACCAACAACAAAAACAACAACAACAATAACAACAACAACAACCCTAAACAACCAAAACAACAACAACCCTAAATAAAAACAACAACAACAACGACAACCCTAAAAAACAACAACATCAACAACAACAACAACAACAACAACAACAACCACCCTAAGTAACAACAACAACAACAAACCTAAACAACAACAACCCTAAACAACAACAACGACAACAACAACCGTAAACAACAACAACGACAACAACAACCCAAAACAACAACAACAACAACAACCCTAAATAACACCACTAACAACAAAAACAACAACAACAATAACAACAACCCTAAATAAAAACAACAACGACAACCCTAAATAACAACAACAACAACAACCCTAAATAACAACAACATCATCAACAACAACAGCAACAACAACTTTAAATAACAATATCCTCAACAACAACCCTAAGCAACAACAACGACATCAACAAATACAACCCTAAATAACAACAACATCAACAACAACCCTAAATAACAACAACAATAACGCTAAATAACAACAATTGCAACAACAAGCCTAAATAACAACAACAACAACAACAACAACAACAACAACCCTAAATAATTGCAACAACAACCCTAAATAATAACAACAACAACAACCACCTTAAATAACAACAACAACAACAACAACCCTAAGGTTAAACAACAACAACAAAAACAACAACAAACCTAACAACAACAACCCTAAACAACAACAATAACAACAACAACAACAACAACCCTAAATAACACCAACAACAACAACAACCCTAAACAACAACAACGACAACAACAACCGTAAACAACAACAACGACAACAACAACCCAAAACAACAACAACAACAACAACCCTAAATAACACCTCCAACAACAAAAACAACAACAACAATAACAACAACCCTAAATAAAAACAACAACAACAACAACAACCCTAAATAACAACAACAACAACCCTAAATAACAACAACATCATCAACAACAACAGCAACAACAACTTTAAATAACAATAACATCAACAACAACCCTAAACAACAACAACGACATCAACAAATACAACCCAAAATAACAACAACAATAACCCTAAATAATAACAACAGCAACAACCTTAAATAACAACAACAGCAACAACAACAACAAATAACAACCCAAAATAATAACAACAACAACAACAACAACCCCCCTAAATAACAACAACAATAACCCTAAATAATAACAACAGCAACAACCTTAAATAACAACAACAGCAACAACAACAACAAATAACAACCCAAAATAATAACAACAACAACAACAACAACCCCCCTAAATAACAACAACAACAACAACAAGAACAACAACAGCAACAACAACAACAAAAACAACAAAAACAACAACCCTAAACAACAAAAACAACAGACCCTAAACAACAACACCAACAACAACCCTAAATAACAACAACAACAACAACAACAATAACAACAACAACAACAACCCTAAACAACCACAACAACAACAACGAAAAAACAACAACATCAACAATAACAACAACAACAACAACAACCCTAAGTAACAACAACAACAAAAACAACAACAAACCTAACAACAACAACCCTAAACAACAACAATAACAACAACAACAACAACAACAACAACCCTAAATAACAACAACAACAACAACAACCCTAAACAACAACAACGACAACAACAACCGTAAACAACAACAACGACAACAACAACACAAAACAACACAAACCAAAACAACAACAACAACAACCTTAAATAACACCACCAACAACAAAAACAACAACAACAATAACAACAACCCTAAATAAAAACAACAACAACAACGATAACCCTAAATAACAACAACAACAAAAACCCTAAATAACAACAACATCATCAACAACAACAACAACAACAACTTTAAATAACAATAACATCAACAACAACCCTAAACAACAACAACGACATCAACAAATACAACCCTAAATAACAACAACATCAACAACAACCCTAATTAACAATAACAACAACGCTAAATAACAACAATTGCAACAACAAGCCTAAATAACAGCAACAACAACAACAACCCTAAATAATTGCAACAACAACCCTAAATAACAACAACAACAACAACCACCCTAAATAACAACAACAACAACAACAACCTTAAATAACAATAACAACAACAACAACCACAACAACCCTAAATAACAACAACAACAACAACCCTAAATAACAACAAGAACAACAACAACAACAACAACAGCAACAACAACAACCCTAAACAACAAAAACAATAAAAACAACAAAAACAACAAACCCTAAACAACAACAACCCTAAATAACAACAACAACAACAACAATAACAACAACAACAACAACCCTAAATAACACCACCAACAACAAAAACAACAACAACAATAACAACAACAACCCTAAACAACCACAACAACAACAACCTTAAATAAAAACAACAACAACAACGACAACCGTAAACAACAACAACGACAACAACAACCGTAAACAACAACAACGACAACAACAACCCAAAACAACAACAACAACAACAACGACAACAACAACCCAAAACAACAACAACAACAACAACCCTAAATAACACCACCAACAACAAAAACAACAACAACAATAACAACAACCCTAAATAAAAACAACAACAACAACGACAACCCTAAATAACAACAACAACAACCCTAAATAACAACAACATCATCAACAACAACAGCAACAGCAACTTTAAATAACAATAACATCAACAACAACCCTAAACAACAACAACGACATCAACAAATACAACCCTAAATAACAACAACATCAACAACAACCCTAAATAACAACAACAACCACCCTAAATAATAACAACAGCAACAACCCTAAATAACAACAACAGCAACAACAACAACAAATAACAACCCTAAATAATAACAACAACAACAACAACAACCCCCCTAAATAACAACAACAACAACAACAAGTACAACAACAGCAACAACAACAACAAAAACAACAACCCTAAACAACAAAAACAACAAAAACAACAAACCCTAAACAACAACAACAACAACAACAACAACAATAACAACAACAACAACAACCCTAAACAACCACAACAACAACAACGACAACCCTAAAAAACAACAACAACAACAACAACCCTAAGTAACAAAAACAACAACAAATCTAACAACAACAACCCTAAACAACAACAATAACAACAATAACAACAACAACAACCCTAAATAACAACAACAACAACAACAACCCTAAACAACAACAACGACAACGACAACCGTAAACAACAACAACGACAACAACAACCCAAAACAACACAACCCAAAACAACAACAACAACA
>OX359295.1:12297582-12305082 GCA_947179395.2 Pulicaria dysenterica
ACAACCGTAAACAACAACAACGACAACAACAACGACAACAACAACCCAAAACAACAACAACAACAACCCTAAATATCACCACCAACAACAAAAACAACAACAACAATAACAACTACCCTAAATAAAAACAACAACAACAACGACAACCCTAAATAACAACAACAACAACAACCCTAAATAACAACAACATCATCAACAACAACAGCAACAACAACTTTAAATAACAATATCCTCAACAACAACCCTAAACAACAACAACGACATCAACAAATACAACCCTAAATAACAACAACATTAACAACAACCCTAAATAACAACAACAATAACGCTAAATAACAACAACAATAACGCTAAATAACAACAATTGCAACAACAAGCCTAAATAACAACAACAACAACAACAACAACAACAACAACAACCCTAAATAATTGCAACAACAACCCTAAATAATAACAACAACAACAACCACCTTAAATAACAAGAACAACAACAACAACAACAACGCTAAGTAACAACAACAGCAAAAACAACAACAAACCTAACAACAACAACCCTAAACAACAACAATAACAACAACAACAACAACAACAACAACAACAACAACCCTAAATAACAACAACAACAACAACAACCCTAAACAACAACAACGACAACAACAACCGTAAACAACAACAACGACAACAACAACCCAAAACAACAACAACAACAACAACCCTAAATAACAACAACATCATCAACAACAACAGCAACAACAACTTTAAATAACAATAACATCAACAACAACCCTAAACAACAACAACGACATCAACAAATACAACCCTAAATAACAACAACATCAACACCAACCCTAAATAACAACAACAACAACAACCCTTAATAACAACAATTGCAACAACAACCCTAAATAACAACAACAACAACCCTAAATAATAATAACAACAACAACCCTAAATAACAACAACAGCAACAACAACAACAAATAACAACCCTAAATAATAACAACAACAACAACAACAACCCCCCTAAATAACAACAACTACAACAACAAGAACAACAACAGCAACAACAACAACAAAAACAACAACCCTAAACAACAAAAACAACAAAAACAACAAACCCTAAACAACAACAACCCTAAATAACAACAACAACAACAACAACAACAACAACAACCCTAAACAACCACAACAACAACAACGACAACCCTAAAAAACAACAACATCAACAACAACAACAACAACCACCCTAAGTAACAACAACAACAAAAACAACAACAAACCTAAACAACAACAACCCTAAACAACAACAACAACAACAACAACAACAACAACAACAACCCTAAATAACAACAACAACAACAACAACCCTAAACAACAACAACGACAACAACAACCGTAAACAACAACAACGACAACAACAACCCAAAACAACAACAACAACAACCCTAAATAACACCACCAACAACATAAACAACAACAACAATAACAACAACCCTAAATAAAAACAACAACAACGACAACCCTAAATAACAACAACAACAACAACCCTAAATAACAACAACATCATCAACAACAACTTTAAATAACAATATCATCAACAACAATCCTAAACAACAACAACAACATCAACAACAACCCTAAATAACAACAACAATAACTCTAAATAACAACAATTGCAACAACAAGCCTAAATAACAACAACAACAACAACAATAACAACAACCCTAAATAATTGCAACAACAACCCTAAATAATAACAACAACAACAACCACCTTAAATAACAACAACAACAACAACAACAACAACCCTAAGTAACAACAACAACAAAAACAACAACAAACCTAACAACAACAACCCTAAACAACAACAATAACAACAACAACAACAACAACAACAACCCTAAATAACTACAACAACAACAACAACCCTAAACAACAACAACGACAACAACAACCGTAAACAACAACAACGACAACAACAACCCAAAATAACAACACCCAAAACAACAACAACAACAACAACCCTAAATAACACCACCAACAACAAAAACAACAACAACAATAACAACAACCCTAAATAAAAACAACAACAACAACGACAACCCTAAATAACAACAACAACAACCCTAAATAACAACAACATCATCAACAACAACAGCAACAACAACTTTAAATAACAATAACATCAACAACAACCCTAAACAACAACAACGACATCAACAAATACAACCCTAAATAACAACAACATCAACAACAACCCTAAATAACAACAACAACAACAACAACCCTAAATAACAACAATTGCAACAACAACCCTAAATAACAACAACAACAACCCTAAATAACAACAACAACAACCCTAAATAATAACAACAGCAACAACCCTAAATAACAACAACAGCAAGAACAACAACAAATAACAACCCTAAATAATAACAACAACAACAACAACAACCCCCCTAAATAACAACAACTACAACAACAAGAACAACAACAGCAACAACAACAACAAAAACAACAACCCTAAACAACAAAAACAACAAAAACAACAAACCCTAAAGAACAACAACAACAACAACAATAACAACAACAACAACAACCCTAAACAACCACAACAACAACAACGACAACCCTAAAAAACAACAACATCAAAAACAACAACAACAACAACAACAACCCTAAGTAACAACAACAACAAAAACAACAACAAACCTAACAACAACAACCCTAAACAACATCAATAACAACAACAACAACAACAACAACCCTAAATAACAACAACAACAACAACCCTAAACAACAACAACGACAACAACAATCGTAAACAACAACAACGACAACAACAACCCAAAACAACACAACCCTAAATAACAACAACAACAACCCTAAATATCACCACCAACAACAAAAACAACAACAACAATAACAACTACCCTAAATAAAAACAACAACAACAACGACAACCCTAAATAACAACAACAACAACAACCCTAAATAACAACAACATCATCAACAACAACAACAACAAATTTAAATAACAATAACATCAACAACAACCCTAAACAACAACAACGACATCAACAAATACACAACAATAACAACCCTAAATAAAAACAACAACAACAACGACAACCCTAAATAACAACAACAACAACAACCCTAAATAACAACAACATCATCAACAACAACTTTAAATAACAATAACATCAACAACAACCCTAAACAACAACAACGACATCAACAAATACAACCCTAAATAACAACAACATC
This sequence comes from Pulicaria dysenterica, assembly GCA_947179395.2. Taxonomy (NCBI): domain Eukaryota; kingdom Viridiplantae; phylum Streptophyta; class Magnoliopsida; order Asterales; family Asteraceae; genus Pulicaria; species Pulicaria dysenterica. The sequence goes on from OX359295.1 coordinate 12,300,853, forward strand.
AACAACAACCCTAAATAACAATAACAACAACGCTAAATAACAACAATTGCAACAACAAGCCTAAATAACAACAACAACAACAACAACAACCCTAAATAATTGCAACAACAAGCCTAAATAACAACAACAACAACAACAACCACCCTAAATAACAATAACAATAACAACCACAACAACCGTAAATAACACCAACAACAACAACCCCCCTAAATAACAACAACAACAACAACAAGAACAACAACAGCAACAACAACAATAAAAACAACCCTAAACAACAACAACAACAACAACAACAACAACAACCCTAAATAACAACAACAACAACAACAATAACAACAACAACAACCCTAAATGACACCACCAACAACAAAAACAACAACAACAACCCTAAATAACAACAACAGCAACAACAACAACAAATAACAACCCTAAATAAAAACAACAACAACAACGACAACCCTAAAAAACAACATCAACAACAACAACAACAACAACAACCTTAAATAACAATAACAACAACAACCACAACAACCCTAAATAACACCAACAACAACAACCCCCCTAAATAACAACAACAACAACAACAACAAGAACAACAACAGCAACAACAACAACAAAAACAACAAAAACAACAAAAACAACAACAAACCTAACAACAACAACCCTAAACAACAACAATAACAACAACAACAACAACAACAACAACCCTAAATAACTACAACAACAACAACAATCCTAAACAACAACAACGACAACAACAACCGTAAACAACAACAACGACAACAACAACTCAAAACAACAACAACAACAACAACCCTAAATAACACCACCAACAACAATAACAACAACAACAATAACAACAACCCTAAATAAAAACAACAACAACAACGACAACCCTAAATAACAACAATAACAACAACCCTAAATAAAAACAACAACAACAACGACAACCCTAAAAAACAACAACATCAACAACAACTACAACAACAACAACCTTAAATAACAATAACAACAACAACCACAACAACCCTAAATAACACCAACAACAACAACCCCCCTAAATAACAACAACAACAACAACAAGAACAACAACAGCAACAACAACAACAAAAACAACAAAAACAACAAAAACAACAAACCCTAAACAACAACAACAACAACTACCCTAAATAACAACAACAACAATAACAACAACAACAACCCTAAATAACACCACCAACAACAAAAACAACAACAACAATATAACAACAACAACAACCCTAAACAACCAAAACAACAACAACCCTAAATAAAAACAACAACAACAACGACAACCCTAAAAAACAACAACATCAACAACAACAACAACAACAACAACAACAACAACCACCCTAAGTAACAACAACAACAAAAACAACAACAAACCTAAACAACAACAACCCTAAACAACAACAACAACAACAACCCTAAACAACAACAACGACAACAACAACCGTAAACAACAACAACGACAACAAAAACCGTAAACAACAACAACGACAACAACAACCCAAAACAACAACAACAACAACAACCCTAAATAACACCACCAACAACAAAAACAACAACAACAATAACAACAACCCTAAATAACAACAACAACAACAACACAACCCTAAATAACAACAACAACCCTAAATAACAACAACATCATCAACAACAACAGCAACAACAACTTTAAATAACAATATCCTCAACAACAACCCTAAACAACAACAACAACAACAACAACAACCCTAAATAACAACAACATCAACAACAACCCTAAATAACAATAACAACAACGCTAAATAACAACAATTGCAACAACAAGCCTAAATAACAACAACAACAACAACAACAACCCTAAATAATTGCAACAACAACCCTAAATAACAACAACAACAACAACAACCACCCTAAATAACAACAACAACCTTAAATAACAATAACAACAACAACCACAACAACCGTAAATAACACCAACAACAACAACCCCCCTAAATAACAACAACAACAACAACAAGAACAACAACAGCAACAACAACAATAAAAACAACCCTAAACAACAAAAACAACAAAAACAACAAAAACAACAAACCCTAAACAACAACAACAACACCAACAACCCTAAATAACAACAACAACAACAACAATAACAACAACAACAACCCTAAATAACACCACCAACAACAAAAACAACAACAACAACCCTAAATAACAACAACAGCAACAACAACAACAAATAACAACCCTAAATAAAAACAACAACAACAACGACAACCCTAAAAAACAACATCAACAACAACAACAACAACAACAACAACAACCTTAAATAACAATAACAACAACAACCACAACAACCCTAAATAACACCAACAACAACAACCCCCCTAAATAACAACAACAACAACAAGAGGAAGAACAACAACAGCAACAACAACAACAAAAACAACAAAAACAACAAACCCTAAACAACAACAACAACAACTACCCTAAATAACAACAACAACAATAACAACAACAACAACCCTAAATAACACCACCAACAACAAAAACAACAACAACAATAACAACAACAACAACATTAATAACACCACCAACAACAAAAACAACAACAACAATAACAACAACAACAACCCTAAACAACCAAAACAACAACAACCCTAAATAACAACAACATCATCAACAACAACAACAACAAATTTAAATAACAATAACATCAACAACAACCCTAAACAACAACAACGACATCAACAAATACAACCCTAAATAACAACAACATCTACAACAACCCTAAATAACAATAACAACAACCCTAAATAAAAACAACAACAACAACGACAACCCTAAATAACAACAACAACAACAACCCTAAATAACAACAACATCATCAACAACAACTTTAAATAACAATAACATCAACAACAACCCTAAACAACAACAACGACATCAACAAATACAACCCTAAATAACAACAACATCAACAACAACCCTAAATAACAACAACAACAACGCTAAATAACAACAATTGCAACAACAAGCCTAAATAACAACAACAACAACAACAACAACCCTAAATAATTGCAACAACAACCCTAAATAACAACAACAACAACAACAACCACCCTAAATAACAATAACAACAACAACCACAACAACCGTAAATAACACCAACAACAACAACCCCCCAAAATAACAACAACAACAACAACAAGAACAACAACAGCAACAACAACAATAAAAACAACCCTAAACAACAACAACAACAACAACAACAACCCTAAATAACAACAACAACAACAACAATAACAACAACAACAACCCTAAATGACACCACCAACAACAAAAACAACAACAACCCTAAATAACAACAACAGCAACAACAACAACAAATAACAACCCTAAATAAAAACAACAACAACAACGACAACCCTAAAAAACAACATCAACAACAACAACAACAACAACAACCTTAAATAACAATAACAACAACAACCACAACAACCCTAAATAACACCAACAACAACAACCCCCCTAAATAACAACAACAACAACAAGAAGAAGAACAACAACAGCAACAACAACAACAAAAACAACAAAAACAACAACAAACCTAACAACAACAACCCTAAACAACAACAATAACAACAACAACAACAACAACAACAACCCTAAATAACTACAACAACAACAACAATCCTAAACAACAATAACGACAACAACAACCGTAAACAACAACAACGACAACAACAACTCAAAACAACAACAACAACAACAACCCTAAATAACACCACCAACAACAAAAACAACAACAACAATAACAACAACCCTAAATAAAAACAACAACAACAACGACAACCCTAAATAACAACAATAACAACAACCCTAAATAAAAACAACAACAACAACGACAACCCTAAAAAACAACAACATCAACAACAACAACAACAACAACCTTAAATAACAATAACAACAACAACCACAACAACCCTAAATAACACCAACAACAACAACCCCCCTAAATAACAACAACAACAACAACAAGAACAACAACAGCAACAACAACAACAAAAACAACAAAAACAACAAAAACAACAAACCCTAAACAACAACAACAACAACTACCCTAAATAACAACAACAACAATAACAACAACAACAACCCTAAATAACACCACCAACAACAAAAACAACAACAACAATATAACAACAACAACAACCCTAAACAACC
>OX359295.1:12310082-12460082 GCA_947179395.2 Pulicaria dysenterica
CAACAACAACAACAACAACAACCACCCTAAGTAACAACAACAACAAAAATAACAACAAACCTAAACAACAACAACCCTAAACAACAACAACAAAAACAACCCTAAACAACAACAACGACAACAACAACCGTAAACAACAACAACGACAACAAAAACCGTAAACAACAACAACGACAACAAAAACCGTAAACAACAACAACGACAACAACAACCCAAAACAACAACAACAACAACAACCCTAAATAACACCACCAACAACAAAAACAACAACAACAATAACAACAACCCTAAATAAAAACAACAACAACAACGACAACCCTAAATAACAACAACAACCCTAAATAACAACAACATCATCAACAACAACAGCAACAACAACTTTAAATAAAAATATCCTCAACAACAACCCTAAACAACAACAACAACATCAACAAATACAACCCTAAATAACAACAACATCAACAACAACCCAAAATAACAATAACAACAACGCTAAATAACAACAATTGCAACAACAAGCCTAAATAACAACAACAACAACAACAACAACCCTAAATAATTGCAACAACAACCCTAAATAACAACAACAACAACAACAACCACCCTAAATAACAACAACAACCTTAAATAACAATAACAACAACAACCACAACAACCGTAAATAACACCAACAACAACAACCCCCCTAAATAACAACAACAACAACAACAAGAACAACAACAGCAACAACAACAATAAAAACAACCCTAAACAACAAAAACAACAAAAACAACAAAAACAACAAACCCTAAACAACAACAACAACAACAACAACAACAACAACCCTAAATAACAACAACAACAACAACAATAACAACAACAACAACCCTAAATAACACCACCAACAACAAAAACAACAACAACAACCCTAAATAACAACAACAGCAACAACACCAACAAATAACAACCCTAAATAAAAACAACAACAACAACGACAACCCTAAAAAACAACATCAACAACAACATCAACAACAACAACAACAACCTTAAATAACAATAACAACAACAACCACAACAACCCTAAATAACACCAACAACAACAACCCCCCTAAATAACAACAACAACAAGAAGAAGAAGAACAACAACAGCAACAACAACAACAAAAACAACAAAAACAACAAAAACAACAAACCCTAAACAACAACAACAACAACTACCCTAAATAACAACAACAACAATAACAACAACAACAACCCTAAATAACACCACCAACAACAAAAACAACAACAACAATAACAACAACAACAACATTAATAACACCACCAACAAGAAAAACAACAACAACAATAACAACAACAACAACCCTAAACAACCAAAACAACAACAACCCTAAATAAAAACAACAACAACAACGACAACCCTAAAAAACAACAACATCAACAACAACAACAACAACAACAACAACCACCCTAAGTAACAACAACAACAAAAACAACAACAAACCTAAACAACAACAACCCTAAACAACAACAACAACAACAACCCTAAACAACAACAACGACAACAACAACCGTAAACAACAACAACGACAACAACAACTCAAAACAACAACAACAACAACAACAACCCTAAATAACACCACCAACAACAAAAACAACAACAACAATAACAACAACCCTAAATAAAAACAACAACAACAACGACAACCCTAAATAACAACAACAACAACAACCCTAAATAACAACAACATCATCAACAACAACAGCAACAACAAATTTAAATAACAATATCCTCAACAACAACCCTAAACAACAACAACGACATCAACAAATACAACCCTAAATAACAACAACATTAACAACAACCCTAAATAACAACAACAATAACGCTAAATAACAACAATTGCAACAACAAGCCTAAATAACAACAACAACAACAACAACAACAACAACAACAACCCTAAATAATTGCAACAACAACCCTAAATAATAACAACAACAACAACCACCTTAAATAACAACAACAACAACAACAACAACAACAACCCTAAGTAACAACAACAACAAAAACAACAACAAACCTAACAACAACAACCCTAAACAACAACAATAACAACAACAACAACAACAACAACAACAACCCTAAATAACAACAACAACAACAACAACCCTAAACAACAACAACGACAACAACAACCGTAAACAACAACAACGACAACAACAACCCAAAACAACAACACCCAAAACAACAACAACAACAACAACCCTAAATAACAACAACATCATCAACAACAACAGCAACAACAACTTTAAATAACAATAACATCAACAACAACCCTAAACAACAACAACGACATCAACAAATACAACCCTAAATAACAACAACATCAACACCAACCCTAAATAACAACAACAACAACAACAACCCTTAATAACAACAATTGCAACAACAACCCTAAATAACAACAACAACAACCCAAAATAACAACAACAGCAACAACCTTAAATAACAACAACAGCAACAACAAAAACAAATAACAACCCTAAATAATAACAACAACAACAACAACAACCCCCCTAAATAACAACAATAACAACAACAACAACCCTAAACAACAAACACAACAAAAACAACAAACCCTAAACAACAACAACAACAACAACCCTAAATAACAACAACAACAACAACAACAACAACAACCCTAAACAACCACAACAACAACAACTACTACCCTAAAAAACAACAACAGCAACAACAACCCTAAATAACAACAACAACAACAACCCTAAATAACAACAATTGCAACAACAACCCTAAATAACAACAACAACAACCCTAAATAATAACAACAGCAACAACCCTAAATAACAACAACAGCAACAACAACAACAAATAACAACCCTAAATAATAACAACAACAACAACAACAACCCCCCTAAATAACAACAACTACAACAACAAGAACAACAACAGCAACAACAACTACAAAAACAACAACCCTAAACAACAAAAACAACAAAAACAAGAAACCCTAAACAACAACAACAACAACAACAATAACAACAACAACAACAACCCTAAACAACCACAACAACAACAACGACAACCCTAAAAAACAACAACATCAAAAACAACAACAACAACAACAACAACCCTAAGTAACAACAACAACAAAAACAACAACAAACCAAACAACAACAACCCTAAACAACATCAATAACAACAACAACAACAACAACAACCCTAAATAACAACAACAACAACAACCCTAAACAACAACAACGACAACAACAACCGTAAACAACAACAACGACAACAACAACGACAACAACAACCCAAAACATCAACAACAACAACCCTAAATATCACCACCAACAACAAAAACAACAACAACAATAACAACTACCCTAAATAAAAACAACAACAACAACGACAACCCTAAATAACAACAACAACAACAACCCTAAATAACAACAACATCATCAACAACAACAGCAACAACAACTTTAAATAACAATATCCTCAACAACAACCCTAAACAACAACAACGACATCAACAAATACAACCCTAAATAACAACAACATTAACAACAACCCTAAATAACAACAACAATAACGCTAAATAACAACAATTGCAACAACAAGCCTAAATAACAACAACAACAACAACAACAACCCTAAATAATTGCAACAACAACCCTAAATAATAACAACAACAACAACCACCTTAAATAACAAGAACAACAACAACAACAACAACCCTAAGTAACAACAACAGCAAAAACAACAACAAACCTAACAACAACAACCCTAAACAACAACAATAACAACAACAACAACAACAACAACAACAACCCTAAATAACAACAACAACAACAACAACCCTAAACAACAACAACGACAACAACAACCGTAAACAACAACAACGACAACAACAACCCAAAACAACAACAACAACAACAACCCTAAATAACAACAACATCATCAACAACAACAGCAACAACAACTTTAAATAACAATAACATCAACAACAACCCTAAACAACAACAACGACATCAACAAATACAACCCTAAATAACAACAACATCAACACCAACCCTAAATAACAACAACAACAACAACTCTAAATAACAACAATTGCAACAACAACCCTAAATAACAACAACAACAACCCTAAATAATAACAACAACAACAACCCTAAATAACAACAACAGCAACAACAACAACAAATAACAACCCTAAATAATAACAACAACAACAACAACCCCCCTAAATAACAACAACTACAACAACAAGAACAACAACAGCAACAACAACAACAAAAACAACAACCCTAAACAACAAAAACAACAAAAACAACAAACCCTAAACAACAACAACCCTAAATAACAACAACAACAACAACAACAATAACAACAACAACAACAACCCTAAACAACCACAACAACAACAACGACAACCCTAAAAAACAACAACATCAACAACAACAACAACAACCACCCTAAGTAACAACAACAACAAAAACAACAACAACCCTAAACAACAACAACAACAACAACAACAACAACAACAACAACAACAACAACCCTAAATAACAACAACAACAACAACAACCCTAAACAACAACAACGACAACAACAACCGTAAACAACAACAACGACAACAACAACCCAAAACAACAACAACAACAACCCTAAATAACACCACCAACAACATAAACAACAACAACAATAACAACAACCCTAAATAAAAACAACAACAACAACGACAACCCTAAATAACAACAACAACAACAACCCTAAATAACAACAACATCATCAACAACAACAGCAACAACAACTTTAAATAACAATATCATCAACAACAATCCTAAACAACAACAACAACATCAACAACAACCCTAAATAACAACAACAATAACGCTAAATAACAACAATTGCAACAACAAGCCTAAATAACAACAATAACAACAACAATAACAACAACCCTAAATAATTGCAACAACAACCCTAAATAATAACAACAACAACAACCACCTTAAATAACAACAACAACAACAACAACAACAACCCTAAGTAACAACAACAACAAAAACAACAACAAACCTAACAACAACAACCCTAAACAACAACAATAACAACAACAACAACAACAACAACCCTAAATAACTACAACAACAACAACAACCCTAAACAACAACAACGACAACAACAACCGTAAACAACAACAACGACAACAACAACCCAAAATAACAACACCCAAAACAACAACAACAACAACAACCCTAAATAACACCACCAACAACAAAAACAACAACAACAATAACAACAACCCTAAATAAAAACAACAACAACAACGACAACCCTAAATAACAACAACAACAACCCTAAATAACAACAACATCATCAACAACAACAGCAACAACAACTTTAAATAACAATAACATCAACAACAACCCTAAGCAACAACAACGACATCAACAAATACAACCCTAAATAACAACAACATCAACAACAACCCTAAATAACAACAACAACAACAACAACCCTTAATAACAACAATTGCAACAACAACCCTAAATAACAACAACAACAACCCTAAATAACAACAACAACAACCCTAAATCATAACAACAGCAACAACCCTAAATAACAACAACAGCAACAACAACAACAAATAACAACCCTAAATAATAACAACAACAACAACAACAACCCCCTAAATAACAACAACAAGAACAACAACAGCAACAACAACAACAAAAACAACAACCCTAAACAACAAAAACAACAAAAACAACAAACCCTAAACAACAACAACAACAACAACAACAACAACCCTAAACAACCACAACAACAACAACGACAACCCTAAAAAACAACAACATCAAAAACAACAACAACAACAACAACAACCCTAAGTAACAACAACAACAAAAACAACAACAAAGCTAACAACAACAACCCTAAACAACATCAATAACAACAAAAACAACAACAACAACCCTAAATAACAACAACAACAACAACCCTAAACAACAACAACGACAACAACAATCGTAAACAACAACAACGACAACAACAACCCAAAACAACACAACCCAAAACAACAACAACAACAACCCTAAATATCACCACCAACAACAAAAACAACAACAACAATAACAACTACCCTAAATAAAAACAACAACAACAACGACAACCCTAAATAACAACAACAACAACAACCCTAAATAACAACAACATCATCAACAACAACAACAACAAATTTAAATAACAATAACATCAACAACAACCCTAAACAACAACAACGACATCAACAAATACAACCCTAAATAACAACAACATCAACAACAACCCTAAATAACAACAACAACAACCCTAAATAAAAACAACAACAACAACGACAACCCTAAATAACAACAACAACAACAACCCTAAATAACAACAACATCATCAACAACAACTTTAAATAACAATAACATCAACAACAACCCTAGACAACAACAACGACATCAACAAATACAACCCTAAATAACAACAACATCAACAACAACCCTAAATAACAATAACAACAACGCTAAATAACAACAATTGCAACAACAAGCCTAAATAATACAACAACAACCCTAAATAATTGCAACAACAACCCTAAATAACAACAACAACAACAACAACCACCCTAAATAACAATAACAACAACAACCACAACAACCGTAAATAACACCAACAACAACAACCCCCCTAAATAACAACAACAACAACAACAAGAACAACAACAGCAACAACAACAATAAAAACAACCCTAAATAACAAAAACAACAAAAACAACAAACCCTAAACAACAACAACAACAACAACAACAACCCTAAATAACAACAACAACAACAACAATAACAACAACAACAACCCTAAATAACACCACCAACAACAAAAACAACAACAACAACCCTAAATAACAACAACAGCAACAACAACAACAAATAACAACCCTAAATAAAAACAACAACAACAACGACAACCCTAAAAAACAACATCAACAACAACAACAACAACAACAACAACCTTAAATAACAATAACAACAACAACCACAACAACCCTAAATAACACCAACAACAACAACCCCCCTAAATAACAACAACAACAACAACAAGAAGAACAACAACAGCAACAACAACAACAAAAACAACAAAAACAACAAACCTAACAACAACAACCCTAAACAACAACAATAACAATAACAACAACAACAACAACCCTAAATAACTACAACAACAACAACAACCCTAAACAACAACAACGACAACAACAACCGTAAACAACAACAACGACAACAACAACCCAAAATAACAACACCCAAAACAACAACAACAACAACAACCCTAAATAACACCACCAACAACAAAAACAACAACAACAATAACAACAACCCTAAATAAAAACAACAACAACAACGACAACCCTAAATAACAACAACAACAACCCTAAATAACACCACCAACAACAAAAACAACAACAACAATAACAACAACCTTAAATAAAAACAACAACAACAACGACAACCCTAAATAACAACAACAACAACCTTAAATAACAACAACATCATCAACAACAACAGCAACAACAACTTTAAATATCAATAACATCAACAACAACCCTAAACAACAACAACGACATCAACAAATACAACCCTAAATAACAACAACATCAACAACAACCCTAAATAACAACAACAACAACAACAACCCTTAATAACAACAATTGCAACAACAACCCTAAATAACAACAACAACAACCCTAAATAACAACAACAACAACCCTAAATCATAACAACAGCAACAACCCTAAATAACAACAACAGCAACAACAACAACAAATAACAACCCTAAATAATAACAACAACAACAACAACAACCCCCCTAAATAACAACAACTACAACAACAAGAACAACAACAGCAACAACAACAACAAAAACAACAACCCTAAACAACAAAAACAACAAAAACAACAAACCCTAAACAACAACAACAACAACAACAAGAACAACAACAACAACAACCCTAAACAACCACAACAACAACAACGACAACCCTAAAAAACAACAACATCAAAAACAACAACAACAACAACAACAACCCTAAGTAACAACAACAACAAAAACAACAACAAACCTAACAACAACAACCCTAAACAACATCAATAACAACAACAACAACAACAACAACCCTAAATAACAACAACAACAACAACCCTAAACAACAACAACGACAACAACAATCGTAAACAACAACAACGACAACAACAACCCAAAACAACACAACCCAAAACAACAACAACAACAACCCTAAATATCACCACCAACAACAAAAACAACAACAACAATAACAACTACCCTAAATAAAAACAACAACAACAACGACAACCCTAAATAACAACAACAACAACAACCCTAAATAACAACAACATCATCAACAACAACAACAACAAATTTAAATAACAATAACATCAACAACAACCCTAAACAACAACAACGACATCAACAAATACAACCCTAAATAACAACAACATCTACAACAACCCTAAATAACAATAACAACAACCCTAAATAAAAACAACAACAACAACGACAACCCTAAATAACAACAACAACAACAACAACAACAACAACAACCCTAAATAACTACAACAACAACAACAACCCTAAACAACAACAACGACAACAACAACCGTAAACAACAACAACGACAACAACAACCCAAAATAACAACACCCAAAACAACAACAACAACAACAACCCTAAATAACACCACCAACAACAAAAACAACAACAACAATAACAACAACCCTAAATAAAAACAACAACAACAACGACAACCCTAAATAACAACAACAACAACCCTAAATAACAACAACATCATCAACAACAACAGCAACAACAACTTTAAATAACAATAACATCAACAACAACCCTAAGCAACAACAACGACATCAACAAATACAACCCTAAATAACAACAACATCAACAACAACCCTAAATAACAACAACAACAACAACAACCCTTAATAACAACAATTGCAACAACAACCCTAAATAACAACAACAACAACCCTAAATAACAACAACAACAACCCTAAATCATAACAACAGCAACAACCCTAAATAACAACAACAGCAACAACAACAACAAATAACAACCCTAAATAATAACAACAACAACAACAACAACCCCCTAAATAACAACAACAAGAACAACAACAGCAACAACAACAACAAAAACAACAACCCTAAACAACAAAAACAACAAACCCTAAACAACAACAACAACAACAACAACAACAACCCTAAACAACCACAACAACAACAACGACAACCCTAAAAAACAACAACATCAAAAACAACAACAACAACAACAACAACCCTAAGTAACAACAACAACAAAAACAACAACAAACCTAACAACAACAACCCTAAACAACATCAATAACAACAACAACAACAACAACAACCCTAAATAACAACAACAACAACAACCCTAAACAACAACAACGACAACAACAATCGTAAACAACAACAACGACAACAACAACCCAAAACAACACAACCCAAAACAACAACAACAACAACCCTAAATATCACCACCAACAACAAAAACAACAACAACAATAACAACTACCCTAAATAAAAACAACAACAACAACGACAACCCTAAATAACAACAACAACAACAACCCTAAATAACAACAACATCATCAACAACAACAACAACAAATTTAAATAACAATAACATCAACAACAACCCTAAACAACAACAACGACATCAACAAATACAACCCTAAATAACAACAACATCAACAACAACCCTAAATAACAATAACAACAACCCTAAATAAAAACAACAACAACAACGACAACCCTAAATAACAACAACAACAACAACCCTAAATAACAACAACATCATCAACAACAACTTTAAATAACAATAACATCAACAACAACCCTAGACAACAACAACGACATCAACAAATACAACCCTAAATAACAACAACATCAACAACAACCCTAAATAACAATAACAACAACGCTAAATAACAACAATTGCAACAACAAGCCTAAATAACAACAACAACAACAACAACAACCCTAAATAATTGCAACAACAACCCTAAATAACAACAACAACAACAACAACCACCCTAAATAACAATAACAACAACAACCACAACAACCGTAAATAACACCAACAACAACAACCCCCCTAAATAACAACAACAACAACAACAAGAACAACAACAGCAACAACAACAATAAAAACAACCCTAAATAACAAAAACAACAAAAACAACAAAAACAACAAACCCTAAACAACAACAACAACAACAACAACAACCCTAAATAACAACAACAACAACAACAATAACAACAACAACAACCCTAAATAACACCACCAACAACAAAAACAACAACAACAACCCTAAATAACAACAACAGCAACAACAACAACAAATAACAACCCTAAATAAAAACAACAACAACAACGACAACCCTAAAAAACAACATCAACAACAACAACAACAACAACAACAACCTTAAATAACAATAACAACAACAACCACAACAACCCTAAATAACACCAACAACAACAACCCCCCTAAATAACAACAACAACAACAACAACAAGAAGAACAACAACAGCAACAACAACAACAAAAACAACAAAAACAACAAAAACAACAACAAACCTAACAACAACAACCCTAAACAACAACAATAACAACAACAACAACAACAACAACCCTAAATAACTACAACAACAACAACAACCCTAAACAACAACAACGACAACAACAACCGTAAACAACAACAACGACAACAACAACCCAAAATAACAACACCCAAAACAACAACAACAACAACAACCCTAAATAACACCACCAACAACAAAAACAACAACAACAATAACAACAACCCTAAATAAAAACAACAACAACAACGACAACCCTAAATAACAACAACAACAACCCTAAATAACACCACCAACAACAAAAACAACAACAACAATAACAACAACCCTAAATAAAAACAACAACAACAACGACAACCCTAAATAACAACAACAACAACCCTAAATAACAACAACATCATCAACAACAACAGCAACAACAACTTTAAATATCAATAACATCAACAACAACCCTAAACAACAACAACGACATCAACAAATACAACCCTAAATAACAACAACATCAACAACAACCCTAAATAACAACAACAACAACAACAACCCTTAATAACAACAATTGCAACAACAACCCTAAATAACAACAACAACAACCCTAAATAACAACAACAACAACCCTAAATCATAACAACAGCAACAACCCTAAATAACAACAACAGCAACAACAACAACAAATAACAACCCTAAATAATAACAACAACAACAACAACAACCCCCCTAAATAACAACAACAACAACAACAAGAACAACAACAGCAACAACAACAACAAAAACAACAACCCTAAACAACAAAAACAACAAAAACAACAAACCCTAAACAACAACAACAACAACAACAATAACAACAACAACAACAACCCTAAACAACCACAACAACAACAACGACAACCCTAAAAAACAACAACATCAAAAACAACAACAACAACAACAACAACCCTAAGTAACAACAACAACAAAAACAACAACAAACCTAACAACAACAACCCTAAACAACATCAATAACAACAACAACAACAACAACAACCCTAAATAACAACAACAACAACAACCCTAAACAACAACAACGACAACAACAATCGTAAACAACAACAACGACAACAACAACCCAAAACAACACAACCCAAAACAACAACAACAACAACCCTAAATATCACCACCAACAACAAAAACAACAACAACAATAACAACTACCCTAAATAAAAACAACAACAACAACGACAACCCTAAATAACAACAACAACAACAACCCTAAATAACAACAACATCATCAACAACAACAACAACAAATTTAAATAACAATAACATCAACAACAACCCTAAACAACAACAACGACATCAACAAATACAACCCTAAATAACAACAACATCTACAACAACCCTAAATAACAATAACAACAACCCTAAATAAAAACAACAACAACAACGACAACCCTAAATAACAACAACAACAACAACCCTAAATAACAACAACATCATCAACAACAACTTTAAATAACAATAACATCAACAACAACCCTAAACAACAACAACGACATCAACAAATACAACCCTAAATAACAACAACATCAACAACAACCCTAAATAACAATAACAACAACGCTAAATAACAACAATTGCAACAACAAGCCTAAATAACAACAACAACAACAACAACAACCCTAAATAATTGCAACAATAACCCTAAATAACAACAACAACAACAACAACCACCCTAAATAACAACAACAACCTTAAATAACAATAACAACAACAACCACAACAACCGTAAATAACACCAACAACAACAACCCCCCTAAATAACAACAACAACAACAAGAAGAACAACAACAGCAACAACAACAATAAAAACAACCCTAAACAACAAAAACAACAAAAACAACAAAAACAACAAACCCTAAACAACAACTACAACAACAACAACAACCCTAAATAACAACAACAACAACAACAATAACAACAACAACAACCCTAAATAACACCACCAACAACAAAAACAACAACAACAACAACCCTAAACAACCAAAACAACAACAACCCTAAATAAAAACAACAACAACAACGACAACCCTAAAAAACAACATCAACAACAACAACAACAACAACAACAACCTTAAATAACAATAACAACAACAACCACAACAACCCTAAATAACACCAACAACAACAAACCCCCTAAATAACAACAACAAGAAGAAGAAGAAGAACAACAACAACAGCAACAACAACAACAAAAACAACAAAAACAACAAAAACAACAAACCCTAAACAACAACAACAACTACCCTAAATAACAACAACAACAATAACAACAACAACAACCCTAAATAACACCACCAACAACAAAAACAACAACAACAATAACAACAACAACAACCCTAAATAAAAACAACAACAACAACGACAACCCTAAAAAACAACAACATCAACAACAACAACAACAACAACAACAACCACCCTAAGTAACAACAACAACAAAAACAACAACAAACCTAAACAACAACAACCCTAAACAACAACAACAACAACAACCCTAAACAACAACAACGACAACAACAACCGTAAACAACAACAACGACAACAACAACCGTAAACAACAACAACGACAACAACAACCCAAAACAACAACAACAACAACAACCCTAAATAACACCACCAACAACAAAAACAACAACAACAATAACAACAACCCTAAATAAAAACAACAACAACAACGACAGCCCTAAATAACAACAACAACAACAACCCTAAATAACAACAACATCATCAACAACAACAGCAACAACAACTTTAAATAACAATATCCTCAACAACAACCCTAAACAACAACAACGACATCAACAAATACAACCCTAAATAACGACAACATTAACAACAACCCTAAATAACAACAACAATAACGCTAAATAACAACAATTGCAACAACAAGCCTAAATAACAACAACAACAACAACAACAACAACAACCCTAAATAATTGCAACAACAACCCTAAATAATAACAACAACAACAACCACCTTAAATAACAACAACAACAACAACAACAACAACCCTAAGTAACAAAAACAACAACAAACCTAACAACAACAACCCTAAACAACAACAATAACAACAACAACAACAACAACAACAACCCTAAATAACAACAACAACAACAACAACCCTAAACAACAACAACGACAACAACAACCGTAAACAACAACAACGACAACAACAACCCAAAACAACAACAACAACAACAACCCTAAATAACACCAACAACAACAAAAACAACAACAACAATAACAACAACCCTAAATAAAAACAACAACAACAACGACAACCCTAAATAACAACAACAACAACAACCCTAAATAACAACAACATCATCAACAACAACAGCAACAACAACTTTAAATAACAATATCCTCAACAACAACCCTAAACAACAACAACAACATCAACAAATACAACCCTAAATAACAACAACATCAACAACAACCCTAAATAACAATAACAACAACGCTAAATAACAACAATTGCAACAACAAGCCTAAATAACAACAACAACAACAACAACCCTAAATAATTGCAACAACAACCCTAAATAACAACAACAACAACAACCACCCTAAATAACAACAACAACCTTAAATAACAATAACAACAACAACCACAACAACCGTAAATAACACCAACAACAACAACCCCCCTAAATAACAACAACAACAACAACAAGAACAACAACAGCAACAACAACAATAAAAACAACCCTAAACAACAAAAACAACTAAAACAACAAAAACAACAAACCCTAAACAACAACAACAACAACAACCCTAAATAATAACAACAACAACAACAATAACAACAACAACAACCCTAAATAACACCACCAACAACAAAAACAACAACAACAACCCTAAATAACAACAACAGCAACAACAACAACAAATAACAACCCTAAATAAAAACAACAACAACAACGACAACCCTAAAAAACAACATCAACAACAACAACAACAACAACAACAACAACCTTAAATAACAATAACAACAACCACAACAACCCTAAATAACACCAACAACAACAACCCCCCTAAATAACAACAACAACAACAACAAGAAGAACAACAACAGCAACAACAACAACAAAAACAACAAAAACAACAAACCCTAAACAACAACAACAACAACTACCCTAAATAACAACAACAACAATAACAACAACAACAACCCTAAATAACACCACCAACAACAAAAACAACAACAACAATAACAACAACAACAACCCTAAATAACACCACCAACAACAAAAACAACAACAACAATAACAACAACAACAACCCTAAACAACCAAAACAACAACAACCCTAAATAAAAACAACAACAACAACGACAACCCTAAAAAACAACAACATCAACAACAACAACAACAACAACAACAAGTAACAACAACAACAAAAACAACAACAAACCTAACAACAACAACAATAACAACAACAACAACAACAACAACCCTAAATAACAACAACAACAACAACAACCCTAAACAACAACAACGACAACAACAACCGTAAACAACAATAACGACAACAACAACCCAAAACAACAACACCCAAAATAACAACAACAACAACAACCCTAAATAACAACAACATCATCAACAACAACAGCAACAACAACTTTAAATAACAATAACATCAACAACAACCCTAAACAACAACAACGACAACAACAACTACTACCCTAAATAACAACAACATCAACACCAACCCTAAATAACAACAACAACAACAACAACCCTAAATAACAACAATTGCAACAACAACCCTAAATAACAACAACAACAACAACCCTAAATAACAACAACAGCAACAACAACAACAAATAACAACCCTAAATAATAACAACAACAACAACAACAACCCCCCTAAATAACAACAACTACAACAACAAGAACAACAACAGCAACAACAACAACAAAAACAACAACCCTAAACAACAAAAACAACAAACCCTAAACAACAACAACAACAACAACCCTAAATAACAACAACAACAACAACAACAACAACAACAATAACAACAACAACAACAACCCTAAACAACCACAACAACAACAACGACAACCCTAAAAAACAACAACATCAACAACAACAACAACAACCACCCTAAGTAACAACAACAACAAAAACAACAACAAACGTAAACAACAACAACCCTAAACAACAACAACAACAACAACAACAACAACAACCCTAAATAACAACAACCCTAAATAACAACAACCCTAAACAACAACAACGACAACAACAACCGTAAACAACAACAACGACAACAACAACCCAAAACAACAACAACAACAACCCTAAATAACACCACCAACAACAAAAACAACAACCCTAAATAAAAACAACAACAACAACGACAACCCTAAATAACAACAACAACAACAACCCTAAATAACAACAACATCATCAACAACAACAGCAACAACAACTTTAAATAACAATATCATCAACAACAATCCTAAACAACAACAACAACAACAACAACAACCCTAAATAACAACAACAACAACCCTAAATAACAACAATTGCAACAACAAGCCTAAATAACAACAACAACAACAACAACAACAACCCTAAATAATTGCAACAACAACCCTAAATAATAACAACAACAACAACCACCTTAAATAACAACAACAACAACCCTAAGTAACAACAAAAACAACAACAAACCTAAACAACAACAACCCTAAACAACAACAACAACAACAACCCTAAACAACAACAACGACAACAACAACCCTAAACAACAACAACGACAACAACAACCGTAAACAACAATAGCGACAACAACAACCCAAAACAACAACAACAACAACAACAACAACAACCCTAAATAACACCACCAACAACAAAAACAACAACAACAATAACAACAACCCTAAATAAAAACAACAACAACAACGACAGCCCTAAATAACAACAACAACAACAACCCTAAATAACAACAACATCATCAACAACAACAGCAACAACAACTTTAAATAACAATATCCTCACCAACAACCCTAAACAACAACAACGACATCAACAAATACAACCCTAAATAACAACAACATTAACAACAACCCTAAATAACAACAACAATAACGCTAAATAACAACAATTGCAACAACAAGCCTAAATAACAACAACAACAACAACAACAACAACAACAACCCTAAATAATTGCAACAACAACCCTAAATAATAACAACAACAACAACCACCTTAAATAACAACAACAACAACAACAACAACAACCCTAAGTAACAACAACAACAAAAACAACAACAAACCTAACAACAACAACAATAACAACAACAACAACAACAACAACCCTAAATAACAACAACAACAACAACAACCCTAAACAACAACAACGACAACAACAACCGTAAACAACAATAACGACAACAACAACCCAAAACAACAACACCCAAAATAACAACAACAACAACAACCCTAAATAACAACAACATCATCAACAACAACAACAACAACAACTTTAAATAACAATAACATCAACAACAACCCTAAACAACAACAACGACATCAACAAATACAACCCTAAATAACAACAACATCAACACCAACCCTAAATAACAACAACAACAACAACAACCCTAAATAACAACAATTGCAACAACAACCCTAAATAACAACAACAACAACAACCCTAAATAACAACAACAGCAATAACAACAACAAATAACAACCCTAAATAACAACAACAACAACAACAACAACCCCCCTAAATAACAACAACTACAACAACAAGAACAACAACAGCAACAACAACAACAAAAACAACAACCCTAAACAACAAAAACAACAAACCCTAAACAACAACAACAACAACAACCCTAAATAACAACAACAACAACAACAACAACAACAACAACAATAACAACAACAACAACAACCCTAAACAACCACAACAACAACAACGACAACCCTAAAAAACAACAACATCAACAACAACAACAACAACCACCCTAAGTAACAACAACAACAAAAACAACAACAAACCTAAACAACAACAACCCTAAACAACAACAACAACAACAACAACAACAACAACAACAACCCTAAATAACAACAACCCTAAATAACAACAACCCTAAACAACAACAACGACAACAACAACCGTAAACAACAACAACGACAACAACAACCCAAAACAACAACAACAACAACCCTAAATAACACCACCAACAACAAAAACAACAACCCTAAATAAAAACAACAACAACAACGACAACCCTAAATAACAACAACAACAACAACCCTAAATAACAACAACATCATCAACAACAACAGCAACAACAACTTTAAATAACAATATCATCAACAACAATCCTAAACAACAACAACAACATCAACAACAACCCTAAATAACAACAACAATAACGCTAAATAACAACAATTGCAACAACAAGCCTAAATAACAACAACAACAACAACAACAACAACCCTAAATAATTGCAACAACAACCCTAAATAATAACAACAACAACAACCACCTTAAATAACAACAACAACAACCCTAAGTAACAACAAAAACAACAACAAACCTAAACAACAACAACCCTAAACAACAACAACAACAACAACCCTAAACAACAACAACGACAACAACAACCCTAAACAACAACAACGACAACAACAACCGTAAACAACAACAACGACAACAACAACCCAAAACAACAACAACAACAACAACAACAACAACCCTAAATAACACCACCAACAACAAAAACAACAACAACAATAACAACAACCCTAAATAAAAACAACAACAACAACCCTAAATAACAACAACAACAACAACCCTAAATAACAACAACATCATCAACAACAACAGCAACAACAACTTTAAATAACAATATCCTCACCAACAACCCTAAACAACAACAACGACATCAACAAATACAACCCTAAATAACAACAACATTAACAACAACCCTAAATAACAACAACAATAACGCTAAATAACAACAATTGCAACAACAAGCCTAAATAACAACAACAACAACAACAACAACAACAACAACCCTAAATAATTGCAACAACAACCCTAAATAATAACAACAACAACAACCACCTTAAATAACAACAACAACAACAACAACAACAACCCTAAGTAACAACAACAACAAAAACAACAACAAACCTAACAACAACAACAATAACAACAACAACAACAACAACAACCCTAAATAACAACAACAACAACAACAACCCTAAACAACAACAACGACAACAAAAACCGTAAACAACAATAACGACAACAACAACCCAAAACAACAACACCCAAAATAACAACAACAACAACAACCCTAAATAACAACAACATCATCAACAACAACAGCAACAACAACTTTAAATAACAATAACATCAACAACAACCCTAAACAACAACAACGACATCAACAAATACAACCCTAAATAACAACAACATCAACACCAACCCTAAATAACAACAACAACAACAACAACCCTTAATAACAACAATTGCAACAACAACCCTAAATAACAACAACAACAACAACCCTAAATAACAACAACAGCAATAACAACAACAAATAACAACCCTAAATAATAACAACAACAACAACAACAACCCCCCTAAATAACAACAACAACAACAACAAGAACAACAACAGGAACAACAACAACAAAAACAACAACCCTAAACAACAAAAACAACAAACCCTAAACAACAACAACAACAACAACCCTAAATAACAACAACAACAACAACAACAACAACAACAATAACAACAACAACAACAACCCTAAACAACCACAACAACAACAACGACAACCCTAAAAAACAACAACATCAACAACAACAACAACAACCACCCTAAGTAACAACAACAACAAAAACAACAACAAACCTAAACAACAACAACCCTAAACAACAACAACAACAACAACAACAACAACAACAACAACAACAACCCTAAATAACAACAACCCTAAATAACAACAACCCTAAACAACAACAACGACAACAACAACCGTAAACAACAACAACGACAACAACAACCCAAAACAACAACAACAACAACCCTAAATAACACCACCAACAACAAAAACAACAACCCTAAATAAAAACAACAACAACAACGACAACCCTAAATAACAACAACAACAACAACCCTAAATAACAACAACATCATCAACAACAACAGCAACAACAACTTTAAATAACAATATCATCAACAACAATCCTAAACAACAACAACAACATCAACAACAACCCTAAATAACAACAACAATAACGCTAAATAACAACAATTGCAACAACAAGCCTAAATAACAACAACAACAACAACAACAACAACCCTAAATAATTGCAACAACAACCCTAAATAATAACAACAACAACAACCACCTTAAATAACAACAACAACAACCCTAAGTAACAACAACAACAAAAACAACAACAAACCTAACAACAACAACAACAACAACAACAACAACAACAACAACCCTAAATAACTACAACAACAACAACAACCCTAAACAACAACAACGACAACAACAACCCTAAACAACAACAACCCAAAATAACAACACCCAAAACAACAACAACAACAACAACCCTAAATAACACCACCAACAACAAAAACAACAACAACAATAACAACAACCCTAAATAAAAACAACAACAACAACGACAACCCTAAATTACAACAACAACAACCCTAAATAACAACAACATCATCAACAACAACAGCAACAACAACTTTAAATAACAATAACAACAACAACAACAACCCTAAATAACAACAACATCATCAACAACAACAACAACAACTTTAAATAACAATAACATCAACAACAACCCTAAACAACAACAACGACATCAACAAATACAACCCTAAATAACAACAACATCTACAACAACCCTAAATAACAATAACAACAACGCTAAATAACAACAATTGCAACAACAAGCCTAAATAACAACAACAACAACAACAACAACAACAACAACAACAACAACCCTAAATAATTGCAACAACAACCCTAAATAACAACAACAACAACAACCACCCTAAATAACAACAACAACAACAACAACAACCTTAAATAACAATAACAACAACAACAACAACCCTAAGTAACAACAACAACAAAAACAACAACAAACCTAACAACAACAACCCTAAACAACAACAATAACAACAACAACAACAACAACCCTAAATAACAACAACAACAACAACAACCCTAAACAACAACAACGACAACAACAACCGTAAACAAGAACAACGACAACAACAACCCAAAACAACAACAACAACAACAACCCTAAATAACACCACCAACAACAAAAACAACAACAACAATAACAACAACCCTAAATAAAAAAAACAACAACAACGAAAACCCTAAATAACAACAACAACAACAACCCTAAATAACAACAACATCATCAACAACAACTTTAAATAACAATAACATCAACAACAACCCTAAACAACAACAACGACATCAACAAATACAACCCTAAATAACAACAACATCAACAACAACCCTAAATAACAATAACAACAACGCTAAATAACAACAATTGCAACAACAAGCCTAAATAACAACAACAACAACAACAACAACCCTAAATAATTGCAACAACAACCCTAAATAACAACAACAACAACAACAACCACCCTAAATAACAACAACAACAACAACAACCACCCTAAGTAACAACAACAACAAAAACAACAACAAACCTAAACAATAACAACCCTAAACAACAACAACAACAACAACAACAACCCTAAATAACAACAACAACAACAACCCTAAACAACAACAACGAAAACAACAACCGTAAACAACAACAACGACAACAACAACCCAAAACAACAACAACAACAACAACCCTAAATAACACCACCAACAACAAAAACAACAACAACAACAACAACCACCCTAAGTAACAACAACAACAAAAACAACAACAAACCTAAACAATAACAACCCTAAACAACAACAACAACAACAACAACAACCCTAAATAACAACAACAACAACAACCCTAAACAACAACAACGAAAACAACAACCGTAAACAACAACAACGACAACAACAACCCAAAACAACAACAACAACAACAACCCTAAATAACAACAACATCATCAACAACCACCCTAAATAACAACAACAACAACAACAACCACCCTAAGTAACAACAACAACAAAAACAACAACAAACCTAAACAATAACAACCCTAAACAACAACAACAACAACAACAACAACCCTAAATAACAACAACAACAACAACCCTAAACAACAACAACGAAAACAACAACCGTAAACAACAACAACGACAACAACAACCCAAAACAACAACAACAACAACCACCCTAAATAACAACAACAACAACAACAACCACCCTAAGTAACAACAACAACAAAAACAACAACAAACCTAAACAATAACAACCCTAAACAACAACAACAACAACAACAACAACCCTAAATAACAACAACAACAACAACCCTAAACAACAACAACGAAAACAACAACCGTAAACAACAACAACGACAACAACAACCCAAAACAACAACAACAACAACAACCCTAAATAACAACAACATCATCAACAACAACTTTAAATAACAATATCATCAACAACAACCCTAAACAACAACAACGACATCAACAAATACAACCCTAAATAACAACAACATCAACAACAACCCTAAATAACAACAACAATAACGCTAAATAACAACAATTGCAACAACAAGCCTAAATAACAACAACAACAACAACAACAACAACAACCCTAAATAACAACAACAACCCTAAATAATAACAACAACAACAACCACCCTAAATAACAACAACAACAACAACAACAACAACAACCCTAAGTAACAACAACAACAAAAACAACAACAAACCTAACAACAACAACCCTAAACAACAACAATAACAACAACAACAACAACAACAACAACCCTAAATAACAACAACAACAACAACAACCCTAAACAACAACAACGACAATAACAACCGTAAACAACAACAACGACAACAACAACCCAAAACAACAACAACAACAACAACCCTAAATAACACCACCAACAACAAAAACAACAACAACAATAACAACAACCCTAAATAAAAAACAACTACAACAACGACAACCCTAAATAACAACAACAACAACAACCCTAAATAACAACAACATCATCAAAAACAACAACAACAACAACTTTAAATAACAATAACATCAACAACAACCCTAAACAACAACAACGAAAACAACAACCGTAAACAACAACAACGACAACAACAACCCAAAACAACAACAACAACAACAACCCAAAATAACACCACCAACAACAAAAACAACAACAACAATAGCAACAACCCTAAATAAAAACAAAAACAACAACGACAACCCTAAATAACAACAACAACAACAACCTTAAATAACAACAACATCATCAACAACAACTTTAAATAATAATATCATCAACAACAACCCTAAACAACAACAACGACATCAACAAATACAACCCTAAATAACAACAACATCAACAACAACCTTAAATAACAACAACAATAACGCTAAATAACAACAATTGCAACAACAAGCCTAAATAACAACAACAACAACAACAACAACAACAACCCTAAATAATTGCAACAACAACCCTAAATAATAACAACAACAACAACCACCCTAAATAACAACAACAACAACAACAACAACAACAACCCTAAGTAACAACAACACCAAAAAACAACAACAAACCTAACAACAACAACCCTAAACAACAACAATAACAACAACAACAACAACAACAACAACCCTAAATAACAACAACAACAACAACAACCCTAAACAACAACAACGACAACAACAACCGTAAACAACAACAACGACAACAACAACCCAAAACAACAACAACAACAACAACCCTAAATAACACCACCAACAACAAAAACAACAACAATAACAACAACCCTAAATAAAAACAACAACAACAATGACAACCCTAAATAACAACAACAACAACAACCCTAAATAACAACAACATCATCAACAACAACAGCAACAACAACTTTAAATAACAATAACATCAACAACAACCCTAAACAACAACAACGACATCAACAAATACAACCCTAAATAACAACAACATCAACTACAACCCTAAATAACAACAACAACAACAACCCTTAATAACAACAATTGCAACAACAACCCTAAATAACAACAACAACAACCCTAAATAACAACAACAACAACCCTAAATAATAACAACAGCAACAACCCTAAATAACAACAACAGCAACAACAACAACAAATAACTACCCTAAATAATAACAACAACAACAACAACCCCCCTAAATAACAACAACAACAACAACAAAAACAACCCTAAACAACAAAAACAACAAAAACAACAAACCCTAAACAACAACAACAACAACCCTAAACAACAACAACAACAACAACAACAATAACAACAACAACAACAACCCTAAACAACCACAACAACAACAACGACAACCCTAAAAAACAACAACATCAACAACAACAACAACAACTAAGTAACAACAACAACAAAAACAACAACAAACCTAACAACAACAACCCTAAACAACAACAATAACAACAACAACAACAACAACAACAACAACAACAACAACAACAACAACAACAACAACCCTAAATAACAACAACAACAACAACAACCCTAAACAACAACAACGACAACAACAACCGTAAACAACAACAACGACAACCCTAAACAACAACAACGACAACAACAACCGTAAACAACAACAACGACAACAACAACCCAAAACAACACAACCCAAAACAACAACAACAACAACAACCCTAAATAACACCACCAACAACAAAAACAACAACAACAATAACAACAACCCTAAATAAAAACAACAACAACAACGACAACCCTAAATAACAACAACAACAACAACCCTAAATAACAACAACATCATCAACAACAACAGCAACAACAACTTTAAATAACAATAACATCAACAACAACCCTAAACAACAACAACGACATCAACAAATACAACCCTAAATAACAACAACATCAACAACAACCCTAAATAACAATAACAACAACGCTAAATAACAACAATTGCAACAACAAGCCTAAATAACAACAACAACAACAACAACAACCCTAAATAATTGCGACAACAACCCTAAATAACAACAACAACAACAACCACCCTAAATAACAACAACAACAACAACAACCACCCTAAGTAACAACAACAACAAAAACAACAACAAACCTAAACAATAACAACCCTAAACAACAACAACAACAACAACAACAACCCTAAATAACAACAACAACAACAACAACCCTAAACAACAACAACGAAAACAACAACCTTAAACAACAACAACGACAACAACAACCCAAAACAACAACAACAACAACAACCCTAAATAACACCACCAACAACAAAAACAACAACAACAATAGCAACAACCCTAAATAAAAACAAAAACAACAACGACAACCCTAAATAACAACAACAACAACAACCTTAAATAACAACAACATCATCAACAACAACTTTAAATAACAATATCATCAACAACAACCCTAAACAACAACAACGACATCAACAAATACAACCCTAAATAACAACAACATCAACAACAACCCTAAATAACAACAACAATAACGCTAAATAACAACAATTGCAACAACAAGCCTAAATAACAACAACAACAACAACAACAACAACCCTAAATAATTGCAACAACAACCCTAAATAACAACAACAACAACAACAACCACCCTAAATAACAACAACAACAACAACAACCACCCTAAGTAACAACAACAACAAAAACAACAACAAACCTAAACAATAACAACCCTAAACAACAACAACAACAACAACAACAACCCTAACTAACAACAACAACAACAACAACCCTAAACAACAACAACGAAAACAACAACCGTAAACAACAACAACGACAACAACAACCCAAAACAACAACAACAACAACAACCCTAAATAACAACAACATCATCAACAACAACTTTAAATAACAATATCATCAACAACAACCCTAAACAACAACAACGACATCAACAAATACAACCCTAAATAACAACAACATCAACAACAACCCTAAATAACAACAACAATAACGCTAAATAACAACAATTGCAACAACAAGCCTAAATAACAACAACAACAACAACAACAACAACAACCCTAAATAATTGCAACAACAACCCTAAATAATAACAACAACAACAACCACCCTAAATAACAACAACAACAACAACAACAACAACAACCCTAAGTAACAACAACAACAAAAACAACAACAAACCTAACAACAACAACCCTAAACAACAACAATAACAACAACAACAACAACAACAACAACCCTAAATAACAACAACAACAACAACAACCCTAAACAACAACAACGACAATAACAACCGTAAACAACAACAACGACAACAACAACCCAAAACAACAACAACAACAACAACCCTAAATAACACCACCAACAACAAAAACAACAACAACAATAACAACAACCCTAAATAAAAAACAACTACAACAACGACAACCCTAAATAACAACAACAACAACAACCCTAAATAACAACAACATCATCAACAACAACAACAACAACAACTTTAAATAACAATAACAACAACAACAACCCTAAACAACAACAATGAAAACAACAACCGTAAACAACAACAACGACAACAACAACCCAAAACAACAACAACAACAACAACCCAAAATAACACCACCAACAACAAAAACAACAACAACAATAGCAACAACCCTAAATAAAAACAAAAACAACAACGACAACCCTAAATAACAACAACAACAACAACCTTAAATAACAACAACATCATCAACAACAACTTTAAATAATAATATCATCAACAACAACCCTAAACAACAACAACGACATCAACAAATACAACCCTAAATAACAACAACATCAACAACAACCTTAAATAACAACAACAATAACGCTAAATAACAACAATTGCAACAACAAGCCTAAATAACAACAACAACAACAACAACAACAACAACCCTAAATAATTGCAACAACAACAACAACAACAACAACCACCCTAAATAACAACAACAACAACAACAACAACAACAACCCTAAATAACAACAACACCAAAAAACAACAACAAACCTAACAACAACAACCCTAAACAACAACAATAACAACAACAACAACAACAACAACAACCCTAAATAACAACAACAACAACAACAACCCTAAACAACAACAACGACAACAACAACCGTAAACAACAACAACGACAACAACAACCCAAAACAACAACAACAACAACAACCCTAAATAACACCACCAACAACAAAAACAACAACAATAACAACAACCCTAAATAAAAACAACAACAACAATGACAACCCTAAATAACAACAACAACAACAACCCTAAATAACAACAACATCATCAACAACAACAGCAACAACAACTTTAAATAACAATAACATCAACAACAACCCTAAACAACAACAACGACATCAACAAATACAACCCTAAATAACAACAACATCAACTACAACCCTAAATAACAACAACAACAACAACCCTAAATAACAACAATTGCAACAACAACCCTAAATAACAACAACAACAACCCTAAATAACAACAACAACAACCCTAAATAATAACAACAGCAACAACCCTAAATAACAACAACAGCAACAACAACAACAAATAACTACCCTAAATAATAACAACAACAACAACAACCCCCCTAAATAACAACAACAACAACAACAAAAACAACCCTAAACAACAAAAACAACAAAAACAACAAACCCTAAACAACAACAACAACAACCCTAAACAACAACAACAACAACAACAACAATAACAACAACAACAACAACCCTAAACAACAACAACAACAACAACGACAACCCTAAAAAACAACAACATCAACAACAACAACAACAACTAAGTAACAACAACAACAAAAACAACAACAAACCTAACAACAACAACCCTAAACAACAACAATAACAACAACAACAACAACAACAACAACAACAACAACAACAACCCTAAATAACAACAACAACAACAACAACCCTAAACAACAACAACGACAACAACAACCGTAAACAACAACAACGACAACCCTAAACAACAACAACGACAACAACAACCGTAAACAACAACAACGACAACAACAACCCAAAACAACACAACCCAAAACAACAACAACAACAACAACCCTAAATAACACCACCAACAACAAAAACAACAACAACAATAACAACAACCCTAAATAAAAACAACAACAACAACGACAACCCTAAATAACAACAACAACAACAACCCTAAATAACAACAACATCATCAACAACAACAGCAACAACAACTTTAAATAACAATAACATCAACAACAACCCTAAACAACAACAACGACATCAACAAATACAACCCTAAATAACAACAACATCAACAACAACCCTAAATAACAATAACAACAACGCTAAATAACAACAATTGCAACAACGACCCTAAATAACAACAACAACAACAACAACAACCCTAAATAATTGCGACAACAACCCTAAATAACAACAACAACAACAACCACCCTAAATAACAACAACAACAACAACAACCACCCTAAATAACAACAACAACAAAAACAACAACAAACCTAAACAACAACAACCCTAAACAACAACAACAACAACAACAACAACCCTAAATAACAACAACAACAACAACAACAAAAACAACAACGAAAACAACAACCTTAAACAACAACAACAACAAACCCTAAACAACAACAACAACAACAACCCTAAATAACACCACCAACAACAAAAACAACAACAACAATAGCAACAACCCTAAATAAAAACAAAAACAACAACGACAACCCTAAATAACAACAACAACAACAACCTTAAATAACAACAACATCATCAACAACAACTTTAAATAATAATATCATCAACAACAACCCTAAACAACAACAACGACATCAACAAATACAACCCTAAATAACAACAACATCAACAACAACCCTAAATAACAACAACAATAACGCTAAATAACAACAATTGCAACAACAACCCTAAATAACAACAACAACAACAACAACAACAACCCTAAATAATTGCAACAACAACCCTAAATAACAACAACAACAACAACAACCACCCTAAATAACAACAACAACAACAACAACCACCCTAAATAACAACAACAACAAAAACAACAACAAACCTAAACAATAACAACCCTAAACAACAACAACAACAACAACAACAACCCTAACTAACAACAACAACAACAACAACCCTAAACAACAACAACGAAAACAACAACCGTAAACAACAACAACGACAACAACAACCCAAAACAACAACAACAACAACAACTCAAAATAACACCACCAACAACAAAAACAACAACAACAATAGCAACAACCCTAAATAAAAACAAAAACAACAACAACAACCCTAAATAACAACAACAACAACAACCCTAAATAACAACAACATCATCAACAACAACTTTAAATAACAATATCATCAACAACAACCCTAAACAACAACAACGACATCAACAAATACAACCCTAAATAACAACAACAACAACAACAACCCTAAATAACAACAACAACAACGCTAAATAACAACAATTGCAACAACAACCCTAAATAACAACAACAACAACAACAACAACAACCCTAAATAATTGCAACAACAACCCTAAATAACAACAACAACAACAACAACCACCCTAAATAACAACAACAACAACAACAACCACCCTAAGTAACAACAACAACAAAAACAACAACAAACCTAAACAATAACAACCCTAAACAACAACAACAACAACAACAACAACCCTAACTAACAACAACAACAACAACAACCCTAAACAACAACAACGAAAACAACAACCGTAAACAACAACAACGACAACAACAACCCAAAACAACAACAACAACAACAACTCAAAATAACACCACCAACAACAAAAACAACAACAACAATAGCAACAACCCTAAATAAAAACAAAAACAACAACGACAACCCTAAATAACAACAACAACAACAACCTTAAATAACAACAACATCATCAACAACAACTTTAAATAACAATATCATCAACAACAACCCTAAACAACAACAACGACATCAACAAATACAACCCTAAATAACAACAACATCAACAACAACCCTAAATAACAACAACAATAACGCTAAATAACAACAATTGCAACAACAAGCCTAAATAACAACAACAACAACAACAACAACAACAACCCTAAATAATTGCAACAACAACCCTAAATAATAACAACAACAACAACCACCCTAAATAACAACAACAACAACAACAACAACAACAACCCTAAGTAACAACAACAACAAAAACAACAACAAACCTAACAACAACAACCCTAAACAACAACAATAACAACAACAACAACAACAACAACAACCCTAAATAACAACAACAACAACAACAACCCTAAACAACAACAACGACAATAACAACCGTAAACAACAACAACGACAACAACAACCCAAAACAACAACAACAACAACAACCCTAAATAACACCACCAACAACAAAAACAACAACAACAATAACAACAACCCTAAATAAAAAACAACAACAACAACGACAACCCTAAATAACAACAACAACAACAACCCTAAATAACAACAACATCATCAAAAACAACAGCAACAACAACTTTAAATAACAATAACAACAACAACAACAACCCTAAACAACAACAACGAAAACAACAACCCTAAACAACAACAACAACAACAACAACCCAAAACAACAACAACAACAACAACCCAAAATAACACCACCAACAACAAAAACAACAACAACAATAGCAACAACCCTAAATAAAAACAAAAACAACAACGACAACCCTAAATAACAACAACAACAACAACCTTAAATAACAACAACATCATCAACAACAACTTTAAATAATAATATCATCAACAACAACCCTAAACAACAACAACGACATCAACAAATACAACCCTAAATAACAACAACATCAACAACAACCCTAAATAACAACAACAATAACGCTAAATAACAACAATTGCAACAACAAGCCTAAATAACAACAACAACAACAACAACAACAACAACAACAACCCTAAATAATTGCAACAACAACCCTAAATAATAACAACAACAACAACCACCCTAAATAACAACAACAACAACAACAACAACAACAACCCTAAGTAACAACAACACCAAAAAACAACAACAAAGCTAACAACAACAACCCTAAACAACAACAATAACAACAACAACAACAACAACAACAACCCTAAATAACAACAACAACAACAACAACCCTAAACAACAACAACGACAACAACAACCCAAAACAACAACAACAACAACAACCCTAAATAACACCACCAACAACAAAAACAACAACAATAACAACAACCCTAAATAAAAACAACAACAACAATGACAACCCTAAATAACAACAACAACAACAACAACCCTAAATAACAACAACATCATCAACAACAACAGCAACA
Organism: Pulicaria dysenterica; assembly: GCA_947179395.2. NCBI lineage: Eukaryota > Viridiplantae > Streptophyta > Magnoliopsida > Asterales > Asteraceae > Pulicaria > Pulicaria dysenterica. The sequence goes on from OX359295.1 coordinate 12,341,489, forward strand.
ACAACTTTAAATAACAATAACATCAACAACAACCCTAAACAACAACAACGACATCAACAAATACAACCCTAAATAACAACAACATCAACTACAACCCTAAATAACAACAACAACAACAACCCTTAATAACAACAATTGCAACAACAACCCTAAATAACAACAACAACAACCCTAAATAATAACAACAGCAACAACCCTAAATAACAACAACAGCAACAACAACAACAAATAACAACCCTAAATAATAACAACAACAACAACAACAACCCCCCTAAATAACAACAACAACAACAACAAAAACAACAACCCTAAACAACAAAAACAACAAAAACAACAAACCCTAAACAACAACAACAACAACCCTAAACAACAACAACAACAACAACAACAATAACAACAACAACAACAACCCTAAACAACCACAACAACAACAACGACAACCCTAAAAAACAACAACATCAACAACAACAACAACAACTAAGTAACAACAACAACAAAAACAACAACAAACCTAACAACAACAACCCTAAACAACAACAATAACAACAACAACAACAACAACAACAACAACAACAACAACAACCCTAAATAACAACAACAACAACAACAACAACCCTAAACAACAACAACGACAACAACAACCGTAAACAACAACAACGACAACCCTAAACAACAACAACGACAACAACAACCGTAAACAACAACAACGACAACAACAACCCAAAACAACACAACCCAAAACAACAACAACAACAACAACCCTAAATAACACCACCAACAACAAAAACAACAACAACAATAACAACAACCCTAAATAAAAACAACAACAACAACGACAACCCTAAATAACAACAACAACAACAACCCTAAATAACAACAACATCATCAACAACAACAACAACAACAACTTTAAATAACAATAACATCAACAACAACCCTAAACAACAACAACGACATCAACAAATACAACCCTAAATAACAACAACATCAACAACAACCCTAAATAACAATAACAACAACGCTAAATAACAACAATTGCAACAACAAGCCTAAATAACAACAACAACAACAACAACAACCCTAAATAATTGCGACAACAACCCTAAATAACAACAACAACAACAACAACCACCCTAAATAACAACAACAACAACAACAACCACCCTAAGTAACAACAACAACAAAAACAACAACAAACCTAAACAATAACAACCATAAACAACAACAACAACAACAACAACAACCCTAAATAACAACAACAACAACAACAACCCTAAACAACAACAACGAAAACAACAACCGTAAACAACAACAACGACAACAACAACCCAAAACAACAACAACAACAACAACCCTAAATAACACCACCAACAACAAAAACAACAACAACAATAGCAACAACCCTAAATAAAAACAAAAACAACAACGACAACCCTAAATAACAACAACAACAACAACCTTAAATAACAACAACATCATCAACAACAACTTTAAATAACAATATCATCAACAACAACCCTAAACAACAACAACGACATCAACAAATACAACCCTAAATAACAACAACATCAACAACAACCCTAAATAACAACAACAATAACGCTAAATAACAACAATTGCAACAACAAGCCTAAATAACAACAACAACAACAACAACAACAACCCTAAATAATTGCAACAACAACCCTAAATAACAACAACAACAACAACAACCACCCTAAATAACAACAACAACAACAACAACCACCCTAAATAACAACAACAACAAAAACAACAACAAACCTAAACAATAACAACCCTAAACAACAACAACAACAACAACAACAACCCTAAATAACAACAACAACAACAACAACCCTAAACAACAACAACGAAAACAACAACCGTAAACAACAACAACGACAACAACAACCCAAAACAACAACAACAACAACAACCCTAAATAACACCACCAACAACAAAAACAACAACAACAATAGCAACAACCCTAAATAAAAACAAAAACAACAACGACAACCCTAAATAACAACAACAACAACAACCTTAAATAACAACAACATCATCAACAACAACTTTAAATAACAATATCATCAACAACAACCCTAAACAACAACAACGACATCAACAAATACAACCCTAAATAACAACAACATCAACAACAACCCTAAATAACAACAACAATAACGCTAAATAACAACAACAACAACAACCCTAAATAACAACAACAACAACAACAACAACAACCCTAAATAATTGCAACAACAACCCTAAATAACAACAACAACAACAACAACCACCCTAAATAACAACAACAACAACAACAACCACCCTAAGTAACAACAACAACAAAAACAACAACAAACCTAAACAATAACAACCCTAAACAACAACAACAACAACAACAACAACCCTAACTAACAACAACAACAACAACAACCCTAAACAACAACAACGAAAACAACAACCCTAAACAACAACAACGACAACAACAACCCAAAACAACAACAACAACAACAACTCAAAATAACACCACCAACAACAAAAACAACAACAACAATAGCAACAACCCTAAATAAAAACAAAAACAACAACGACAACCCTAAATAACAACAACAACAACAACCTTAAATAACAACAACATCATCAACAACAACTTTAAATAACAATATCATCAACAACAACCCTAAACAACAACAACGACATCAACAAATACAACCCTAAATAACAACAACATCAACAACAACCCTAAATAACAACAACAATAACGCTAAATAACAACAATTGACACAACAAGCCTAAATAACAACAACAACAACAACAACAACAACAACCCTAAATAATTGCAACAACAACCCTAAATAATAACAACAACAACAACCACCCTAAATAACAACAACAACAACAACAACAACAACAACCCTAAGTAACAACAACAACAAAAACAACAACAAACCTAACAACAACAACCCTAAACAACAACAATAACAACAACAACAACAACAACAACAACAACCCTAAATAACAACAACAACAACAACAACCCTAAACAACAACAACGACAATAACAACCGTAAACAACAACAACGACAACAACAACCCAAAACAACAACAACAACAACAACCCTAAATAACACCACCAACAACAAAAACAACAACAACAATAACAACAACCCTAAACAACAACAACAACAACAACCCTAAATAACAACAACAACAACAACCCTAAATAACAACAACATCATCAAAAACAACAGCAACAACAACTTTAAATAACAATAACATCAACAACAACCCTAAACAACAACAACGAAAACAACAACCGTAAACAACAACAACGACAACAACAACCCAAAACAACAACAACAACAACAACCCAAAATAACACCACCAACAACAAAAACAACAACAACAATAGCAACAACCCTAAATAAAAACAAAAACAACAACGACAACCCTAAATAACAACAACAACAACAACCTTAAATAACAACAACATCATCAACAACAACTTTAAATAATAATATCATCAACAACAACCCTAAACAACAACAACGACATCAACAAATACAACCCTAAATAACAACAACATCAACAACAACCCTAAATAACAACAACAATAACGCTAAATAACAACAATTGCAACAACAAGCCTAAATAACAACAACAACAACAACAACAACAACAACCCTAAATAATTGCAACAACAACCCTAAATAATAACAACAACAACAACCACCCTAAATAACAACAACAACAACAACAACAACAACAACCCTAAATAACAACAACACCAAAAAACAACAACAACCCTAACAACAACAACCCTAAACAACAACAATAACAACAACAACAACAACAACAACAACCCTAAATAACAACAACAATATCAACAACAACAACAACAACAACGACAACAACAACCGTAAACAACAACAACGACAACAACAACCCAAAACAACAACAACAACAACAACCCTAAATGACACCAACAACAACAACCCTAAACAACAACAACAACAACAACCCTAAATAAAAACAACAACAACAATGACAACCCTAAATAACAACAACAACAACAACCCTAAATAACAACAACATCATCAACAACAACAGCAACAACAACTTTAAATAACAATAACATCAACAACAACCCTAAACAACAACAACGACATCAACAAATACAACCCTAAATAACAACAACATCAACAACAACCCTAAATAACAACAACAACAACAACCCTTAATAACAACAATTGCAACAACAACCCTAAATAACAACAACAACAACCCTAAATAACAACAACAACAACCCTAAATAATAACAACAGCAACAACCCTAAATAACAACAACAGCAACAACAACAACAAATAACAACCCTAAATAATAACAACAACAACAACAACAACCCCCCTAAATAACAACAACAACAACAACAAAAACAACAACCCTAAACAACAAAAACAACAAAAACAACAAACCCTAAACAACAACAACAACAACCCTAAACAACAACAACAACAACAACAACAATAACAACAACAACAACAACAACCCTAAACAACCACAACAACAACAACGACAACCCTAAAAAACAACAACATCAACAACAACAACAACAACTAAGTAACAACAACAACAAAAACAACAACAAACCTAACAACAACAACCCTAAACAACAACAATAACAACAACAACAACAACAACAACAACAACCCTAAATAACAACAACAACAACAACAACCCTAAACAACAACAACGACAACAACAAACGTAAACAACAACAACAACGACAACCCTAAACAACAACAACGACAACAACAACCGTAAACAACAACAACGACAACAACAACCCAAAACAACACAACCCAAAACAACAACAACAACAACAACCCTAAATAACACCACCAACAACAAAAACAACAACAACAATAACAACAACCCTAAATAAAAACAACAACAACAACGACAACCCTAAATAACAACAACAACAACAACCCTAAATAACAACAACATCATCAACAACAACAACAACAACAACTTTAAATAACAATAACATCAACAACAACCCTAAACAACAACAACGACATCAACAAATACAACCCTAAATAACAACAACATCAACAACAAACCTAAATAACAATAACAACAACGCTAAATAACAACAATTGCAACAACAAGCCTAAATAACAACAACAACAACAACAACAACAACAACAACCCTAAATAATTGCAACAACAACCCTAAATAACAACAACAACAACAACAACCACCCTAAATAACAACAACAACAACAACAACAACCTTAAATAACAATAACAACAACATCAACAACAACAACAACAACAACAACCCTAAGTAACAACAACAACAAAAACAACAACAAACCTAACAACAACAACCCTAAACAACAACAATAACAACAACAACAACCCTAAATAACAACAACAACAACAACCCTAAACAACAACAACGACAACAACAACCCAAAACAACACAACCCAAAACAACAACAACAACAACCCTAAATATCTCCACCAACAACAACAACAATAACAACTACCCTAAATAAAAACAACAACAACAACGACAACCCTAAATAACAACAACAACAACAACCCTAAATAACAACAACATCATCAACAACAACAACAACAACTTTAAATAACAATAACATCAACAACAACCCTAAACAACAACAACGACATCAACAAATACAACCCTAAATAACAACAACATCAACAACAAACCTAAATAATAATAACAACAACGCTAAATAACAACAATTGCAACAACAAGCCTAAATAACAACAACAACAACAACAACAACAACAACCCTAAATAATTGCAATAACAACCCTAAATAACAAGAACAACAATAACAACCACCCTAAATAACAACAACAACAACAACAACAACAACCTTAAATAACAATAACAACACCATCAACAACAACAACAACAACAACAACAACAACAACCCTAAGTAACAACAACAACAAAAACAACTACAAACCTAACAACAACAACCCTAAACAACAACAATAACAACAACAACAACAACAACAACCCTAAATAACAACAACAACAAATACAACCCTTAATAACAACAATTGCAACAACAACCCTAAATAACAACAACAACAACCCTAAATAACAACAACAACAACAACCCTAAATAACAACAACAGCAACAACAACAACAAATAACAACCCTAAATAATAACAACAACAACAACAACAACCCCCCTAAATAACAACAACTACAACAACAAGAACAACAACAGCAACAACAACAACAAAAACAACAACCCTAAACAACAAAAACAACAAACCCTAAACAACAACAACAACAACAACCCTAAATAACAACAACAACAACAACAACAACAACAATAACAACAACAACAACAACCCTAAACAACCACAACAACAACAACGACAACCCTAAAAAACAACAACATCAACAACAACAACAACAACCACCCTAAGTAACAACAACAACAAAAACAACAACAAACCTAAACAACAACAACCCTAAACAACAACAACAATAACAACAACAACAACAACAACAACAACCCTAAATAACAACAACAACAACAACAACCCTAAACAACAACAACGACAACAACAACCGTAAACAACAACAATGACAACAACAACCCAAAACAACAACAACAACAACAACCCTAAATAACACCACCAACAACAAAAACAACAACAACAATAACAACAACCCTAAACAACAACAACAACAACAACGACAACCCTAAATAACAACAACAACAACAACCCTAAATAACAACAACATCATCAACAACAACATCAACAACAACTTTAAATAACAATAACATCAACAACAACCCTAAACAACAACAACGACATCAACAAATACAACCCTAAATAACAACAACATCAACAACAACCCTAAATAACAATAACAACAACGCTAAATAACAACAATTGCAACAACAAGCCTAAATAACAACAACAACAACAACAACCCTAAATAATTGCAACAACAACCCTAAATAACAAAAACAACAACAACAACCACCCTAAATAACAACAACAACCTTAAATAACAATAACAACAACAACCACAACAACCGTAAATAACACCAACAACAACAACCCCCCTAAATAACAACAACAACAACAACAAGAACAACAACAGCAACAACAACAATAAAAACAACCCTAAACAACAAAAACAACAAAAACAACAAAAACAACAAACCCTAAACAACAACAACAACAACAACAACCCTAAATAACAACAACAACAACAACAATAACAACAACAACAACCCTAAATAACACCACCAACAACAAAAACAACAACAACAACCCTAAATAACAACAACAGCAACAACAACAACAAATAACAACCCTAAATAAAAACAACAACAACAACGACAACCCTAAAAAACAACATCAACAACAACAACAACAACAACAACAACAACCTTAAATAACAATAACAACAACCACAACAACCCTAAATAACACCAACAACAACAACCCCCCTAAATAACAACAACAACAACAACAAGAAGAACAACAACAGCAACAACAACAACAAAAACAACAAAAACAACAACAAACCTAACAACAACAACCCTAAACAACAACAATAACAACAACAACAACAACAACAACCCTAAATAACTACAACAACAACAACAACCCTAAACAACAACAACGACAACAACAACCGTAAACAACAACAACGACAACAACAACCCAAAATAACAACACCCAAAACAACAACAACAACAACAACCCTAAATAACACAACAACAACAAAAACAACAACAACAATAACAACAACCCTAAATAAAAACAACAACAACAACGACAACCCTAAACAACAACAACAACAACCCTAAATAACAACAACATCATCAACAACAACAGCAACAACAACTTTAAATAACAATAACATCAACAACAACCCTAAACAACAACAACGACATCAACAAATACAACCCTAAATAACAACAACAGCAACAACAACCCTAAATAACAACAACAACAACAACAACCCTAAATAACAACAATTGCAACAATAACCCTAAATAACAACAACAACAACCCTAAATAACAACAACAACAACCCTAAATCATAACAACAGCAACAACCCTAAATAACAACAACAGCAACAACAACAACAAATAACAACCCTAAATAATAACAACAACAACAACAACAACCCCCCTAAATAAAAACAACTACAACAACAAGAACAACAACAGCAACAACAACAACAAAAACAACAACCCTAAACAACAAAAACAACAAAAACAACAAACCCTAAACAACAACAACAACAACAACATCATCAACAACAACTTTAAATAATAATATCATCAACAACAACCCTAAACAACAACAACGACATCAACAAATACAACCCTAAATAACAACAACATCAACAACAACCCTAAATAACAACAACAATAACGCTAAATAACAACAATTGCAACAAAAAGCCTAAATAACAACAACAACAACAACAACAACAACAACCCTAAATAATTGCAACAACAACCCTAAATAATAACAACAACAACAACCACCCTAAATAACAACAACAACAACAACAACAACAACAACCCAAAGTAACAACAACACCAAAAAACAACAACAAACCTAACAACAACAACCCTAAACAACAACAATAACAACAACAACAACAACAACAACAACCCTAAATAACAACAACAACAACAACAACCCTAAACAACAACAACGACAACAACAACCGTAAACAACAACAACGACAACAACAACCCAAAACAACAACAACAACAACAACCCTAAATAACACCACCAACAACAAAAACAACAACAATAACAACAACCCTAAATAAAAACAACAACAACAATGACAACCCTAAATAACAACAACAACAACAACCCTAAATAACAACAACATCATCAACAACAACAGCAAAAACAACTTTAAATAACATTAACATCAACAACAACCCTAAACAACAACAACGACATCAACAAATACAACCCTAAATAACAACAACATCAACAACAACCCTAAATAACAACAACAACAACAACCCTTAATAACAACAATTGCAACAACAACCCTAAATAACAACAACAACAACCCTAAATAACAACAACAACAACCCTAAATAATAACAACAGCAACAACCCTAAATAACAACAACAGCAACAACAACAACAAATAACAACCCTAAATAACAACAACAACAACAACAACAACCCCCCTAAATAACAACAACAACAACAACAAAAACAACAACCCTAAACAACAAAAACAACAAAAACAACAAACCCTAAACAACAACAACAACAACCCTAAACAACAACAACAACAACAACAATAACAACAACAACAACAACCCTAAACAACCACAACAACAACAACGACAACCCTAAAAAACAACAACATCAACAACAACAACAACAACTAAGTAACAACAACAACAAAAACAACAACAAACCTAACAACAACAACCCTAAACAACAACAATAACAACAACAACAACAACAACAACAACAACAACCCTAAATAACAACAACAACAACAACAACCCTAAACAACAACAACGACAACAACAACCGTAAACAACAACAACGACAACAACAACCCAAAACAACAACAACAACAACAACCCTAAATAACACCACCAACAACAAAAACAACAACAACAATAACAACAACCCTAAATAAAAACAACAACAACAACGACAACCCTAAATAACAACAACAACCCTAAATAACAACAACATCATCAACAACAACAACAACAACAACTTTAAATAACAATAACATCAACAACAACCCTAAACAACAACAACGACATCAACAAATACAACCCTAAATAATTGCAACAACAACCCTAAATAACAACAACAACAACAACAACAACCACCCTAAATAACAACAACAACAACAACAACAACCTTAAATAACAATAACAACAACATCAACAACAACAACAACAACAACCCTAAGTAACAACAACAACAAAAACAACAACAAACCTAACAACAACAACCCTAAACAACAACAATAACAACAACAATAACAACAACAACAACCCTAAATAACAACAACAACAACAACCCTAAACAACAACAACGACAACGACAACAACAACCCAAAACAACACAACCCAAAACAACAACAACAACAACCCTAAATATCACCACCAACAACAACAACAATAACAACTACCCTAAATAAAAACAACAACAACAACAACAACCCTAAACAAAAACTACAACAACAACAACAACCCTAAATAACAACAACATCATCAACAACAACAACAACAACTTTAAATAACAATAACATCAACAACAACCCTAAACAACAACAACGACATCAACAAATACAACCCTAAATAACAACAACATCAACAACAAACCTAAATAACAATAACAACAACGCTAAATAACAACAATTGCAACAACAAGCCTAAATAACAACAAAAACAACAACAACAACAACCCTAAATAATTGCAATAACAACCCTAAATAACAAGAACAACAACAACAACCACCCTAAATAACAACAACAACAACAACAACAACAACCTTAAATAACAATAACAACAACATCAACAACAACAACAACAACAACAACAACAACAACAACCCTAAGTAACAACAACAACAAAAACAACAACAAACCTAACAACAACAACCCTAAACAACAACAATAACAACAACAACAACAACAACCCTAAATAACAACAACAACAACAACAACAACCCTTAATAACAACAATTGCAACAACAACCCTAAATAACAACAACAACAACCCTAAATAACAACAACAGCAACAACAACAACAAATAACAACCCGAAATAATAACAACAACAACAACAACAACCCCCCTAAATAACAACAACGACAACAACAAGAACAACAACAGCAACAACAACAACAAAAACAACAACCCTAAACAACAAAAACAACAAACCCTAAACAACAACAACAACAACAACCCTAAATAACAACAACAACAACAACAACAACAACAATAACAACAACAACAACAACCCTAAACAACAACAACAACAACAACGACAACCCTAAAAAACAACAACATCAACAACAACAACAACAACCACCCTAAGTAACAACAACAACAAAAACAACAACAACCCTAAACAACAACAACCCTAAACAACAACAACAATAACAACAACAACAACAACAACAACAACCCTAAATAACAACAACAACAACAACAACCCTAAACAACAACAACTACAACAACAACCGTAAACAACAACAATGACAACAACAACCCAAAACAACAACAACAACAACAACCCTAAATAACACCACCAACAACAAAAACAACAACAACAATAACAACAACCCTAAATAAAAACAACAACAACAACGACAACCCTAAATAACAACAACAACAACAACCCTAAATAACAACAACATCATCAACAACATCATCAACAACAACTTTAAATAACAATAACATCAACAACAACCCTAAGCAACAACAACGACATCAACAAATACAACCCTAAATAACAACAACATCAACAACAACCCTAAATAACAATAACAACAACGCTAAATAACAACAATTGCAACAACAAGCCTAAATAACAACAACAACAACAACAACCCTAAATAATTGCAACAACAACCCTAAATAACAAAAACAACAACAACAACCACCCTAAATAACAACAACAACCTTAAATAACAATAACAACAACAACCACAACAACCGTAAATAACACCAACAACAACAACCCCCCTAAACAACAACAACAACAACAACAAGAACAACAACAACAACAACAACAATAAAAACAACAACGAAAACAACAACCTCAAACAACAACAACAACAAACCCTAAACAACAACAACAACAACAACAACAACCCTAAATAACAACAACAACAACAACAATAACAACAACAACAACCCTAAATAACACCACCAACAACAAAAACAACAACAACAACCCTAAATAACAACAACAGCAACAACAACAACAAATAACAACCCTAAATAAAAACAACAACAACAACGACAACCCTAAAAAACAACATCAACAACAACAACAACAACAACAACAACAACAACCTTAAATAACAATAACAACAACAACCACAACAACCCTAAATAACACCAACAACAACAACCCCCCTAAATAACAACAACAACAACAACAAGAAGAACAACAACAGCAACAACAACAACAAAAACAACAAAAACAACAACAAACCTAACAACAACAACCCTAAACAACAACAATAACAACAACAACAACAACAACAACCCTAAATAACTACAACAACAACAACAACCCTAAACAACAACAACGACAACAACAACCGTAAACAACAACAACGACAACAACAACCCAAAATAACAACACCCAAAACAACAACAACAACAACAACCCTAAATAACACAACAACAACAAAAACAACAACAACAATAACAACAACCCTAAATAAAAACAACAACAACAACGACAACCCTAAATAACAACAACAACAACAACCCTAAATAACAACAACATCATCAACAACAACAGCAACAACAACTTTAAATAACAAAAACATCAACAACAACCCTAAACAACAACAACGACATCAACAAATACAACCCTAAATAACAACAACATCAACAACAACCCTAAATAACAACAACAACAACAACAACCCTTAATAACAACAATTGCAACAACAACCCTAAATAACAACAACAACAACCCTAAATAACAACAACAACAACCCTAAATCATAACAACAGCAACAACCCTAAATAACAACAACAGCAACAACAACAACAAATAACAACCCTAAATAATAACAACAACAACAACAACAACCCCCCTAAATAAAAACAACTACAACAACAAAAACAACAACAGCAACAACAACAACAAAAACAACAACCCTAAACAACAAAAACAACAAAAACAACAAACCCTAAACAACAACAACAACAACAACAATAACAACAACAACAACAACCCTAAACAACCACAACAACAACAACGACAACCCTAAAAAACAACAACATCAAAAACAACAACAACAACAACAACAACCCTAAGTAACAACAACAACAAAAACAACAACAAACCTAACAACAACAACCCTAAACAACATCAATAACAACAACAACAACAACAACAACCCTAAATAACAACAACAACAACAACCCTAAACAACAACAACGACAACAACAATCGTAAACAACAACAACGACAACAACAACCCAAAACAACACAATCCAAAACAACAACAACAACAACCCTAAATATCACCACCACCAACAAAAACAACAACAACAATAACAACTACCCTAAATAAAAACAACAACAACAACGACAACCCTAAATAACAACAACAACAACAACCCTAAATAACAACAACATCATCAACAACAACAACAACAAATTTAAATAACAATAACATCAACAACAACCGTAAACAACAACAACGACAACAACAACTACAACCCTAAATAACAACAACATCTACAACAACCCTAAATAACAATAGCAACAACCCTAAATAAAAACAACAACAACAACGACAACCCTAAATAACAACAACAACAACAACCCTAAATAACAACAACAACGACAACAACAACCCTAAACAACAACAACGACATCAACAAATACAACCCTAAATAACAACAACAACAACAACAACCCTAAATAACAACAACAACAACGCTAAATAACAACAATTGCAACAACAACCCTAAATAACAACAACAACAATCCTAAATAATTGCAACAACAACCCTAAATAACAACAACAACAACAACAACCACCCTAAATAACAACAACAACAACAACCACCCTAAATAACAACAACAACCTTAAATAACAATAACAACAACAACCACAACAACCGTAAATAACACCAACAACAACAACCCCCCTAAATAACAACAACAACAACAAGAAGAACAACAACAGCAACAACAACAATAAAAACAACCCTAAACAACAAAAACAAAAAAAACAACAAAAACAACAAATCCTAAACAACAACAACAACAACAACAACAACCCTAAATAACAACAACAACAACAACAATAACAACAACAACAACCCTAAATAACACCACCAACAACAAAAACAACAACAACAACAACCCTAAACAACCAAAACAACAACAACCCTAAATAAAAACAACAACAACAACGACAACCCTAAAAAACAACATCAACAACAACAACAACAACAACAACCCTAAATAGCAATAACAACAACAACCACAACAACCCTAAATAACACCAACAACAACAAACCCCCTAAATAACAACAACAACAAGAAGAAGAACAACAACAGCAACAACAACAACAAAAACAACAAAAACAACAAAAACAACAAACCCTAAACAACAACAACTACCCTAAATAACAACAACAACAATAACAATAACAACAATAACAACAACAACAACCCTAAATAACACCACCAACAACAAAAACAACAACAACAATAACAACAACAACAACCCTAAACAACCAAAACAACAACAACCCTAAATAAAAACAACAACAACAACGACAACCCTAAAAAACAACAACATCATCAACAACAACAACAACAACAACAACCACCCTAAGTAACAACAACAACAAAAACAACAACAAACCTAAACAACAACAACCCTAAACAACAACAACAACAACAACCCTAAACAACAACAACGACAACAACAACCGTAAACAACAACAACGACAACAACAACCGTAAACAACAACAACGACAACAACAACCCAAAACAACAACAACAACAACAACCCTAAATAACACCACCAACAACCAAAACAACAACAACAATAACAACAACCCTAAATAAAAACAACAACAACAACGACAGCCCTAAATAACAACAACAACAACAACCCTAAATAACAACAACATCATCAACAACAACAGCAACAACAACTTTAAATAACAATATCCTCAACAACAACCCTAAACAACAACAACGACATCAACAAATACAACCCTAAATAACAACAACATTAACAACAACCCTAAATAACAACAACAATAACGCTAAATAACAACAATTGCAACAACAAGCCTAAATAACAACAACAACAACAACAACAACAACAACAACCCTAAATAATTGCAACAACAACCCTAAATAATAACAACAACAACAACCACCTTAAATAACAACAACAACAACAACAACAACAACCCTAAGTAACAACAACAACAAAAACAACAACAAACCTAACAACAACAACCCTAAACAACAACAATAACAACAACAACAACAACAACAACCCTAAATAACAACAACAACAACAACAACCCTAAACAACAACAACGACAACAACAACCGTAAACAACAATAGCGACAACAACAACCCAAAACAACAACTTCCAAAATAACAACAACAACAACAACCCTAAATAACAACAACATCATCAACAACAACAGCAACAACAACTTTAAATAACAATAACATCAACAACAACCCTAAACAACAACAACGACATCAACAAATACAACCCTAAATAACAACAACAACAACAACAACCCTAAATAACAACAACAACAACAACAACAACCCTTAATAACAACAATTGCAACAACAACCCTAAATAACAACAACAACAACAACCCTAAATAACAACAACAGCAACAACAACAACAAATAACAACCCTAAATAATAACAACAACAACAACAACAACCCCCCTAAATAACACAACAACAACAAAAACAACAACAACAATAACAACAACCCTAAATAAAAACAACAACAACAACGACAACCCTAAATAACAACAACAACCCTAAATAACAACAACATCATCAACAACAACAACAACAACAACTTTAAATAACAATAACATCAACAACAACCCTAAACAACAACAACGACATCAACAAATACAACCCTAAATAATTGCAACAACAACCCTAAATAACAACAACAACAACAACAACAACCACCCTAAATAACAACAACAACAACAACAACAACCTTAAATAACAATAACAACAACATCAACAACAACAACAACAACAACCCTAAGTAACAACAACAACAAAAACAACAACAAACCTAACAACAACAACCCTAAACAACAACAATAACAACAACAATAACAACAACAACAACCCTAAATAACAACAACAACAACAACCCTAAACAACAACAACGACAACGACAACAACAACCCAAAACAACACAACCCAAAACAACAACAACAACAACCCTAAATATCACCACCAACAACAACAACAATAACAACTACCCTAAATAAAAACAACAACAACAACGACAACCCTAAATAACAACAACAACAACAACCCTAAATAACAACAACATCATCAACAACAACAACAACAACTTTAAATAACAATAACATCAACAACAACCCTAAACAACAACAACGACATCAACAAATACAACCCTAAATAACAACAACATCAACAACAAACCTAAATAACAATAACAACAACGCTAAATAACAACAATTGCAACAACAAGCCTAAATAACAACAACAACAACAACAACAACAACCCTAAATAATTGCAATAACAACCCTAAATAACAAGAACAACAACAACAACCACCCTAAATAACAACAACAACAACAACAACAACAACCTTAAATAACAATAACAACAACATCAACAACAACAACAACAACAACAACAACAACAACAACCCTAAGTAACAACAACAACAAAAACAACAACAAACCTAACAACAACAACCCTAAACAACAACAATAACAACAACAACAACAACAACCCTAAATAACAACAACAACAACAACAACCCTTAATAACAACAATTGCAACAACAACCCTAAATAACAACAACAACAACCCTAAATAACAACAACAGCAACAACAACAACAAATAACAACCCGAAATAATAACAACAACAACAACAACAACCCCCCTAAATAACAACAACTACAACAACAAGAACAACAACAGCAACAACAACAACAAAAACAACAACCCTAAACAACAAAAACAACAAACCCTAAACAACAACAACAACAACAACCCTAAATAACAACAACAACAACAACAACAACAACAATAACAACAACAACAACAACCCTAAACAACAACAACAACAACAACGACAACCCTAAAAAACAACAACATCAACAACAACAACAACAACCACCCTAAGTAACAACAACAACAAAAACAACAACAAACCTAAACAACAACAACCCTAAACAACAACAACAATAACAACAACAACAACAACAACAACAACCCTAAATAACAACAACAACAACAACAACCCTAAACAACAACAACTACAACAACAACCCTAAACAACAACAACAACAACAACAACCCAAAACAACAACAACAACAACAACCCTAAATAACACCACCAACAACAAAAACAACAACAACAATAACAACAACCCTAAATAAAAACAACAACAACAACGACAACCCTAAATAACAACAACAACAACAACCCTAAATAACAACAACATCATCAACAACATCATCAACAACAACTTTAAATAACAATAACATCAACAACAACCCTAAGCAACAACAACGACATCAACAAATACAACCCTAAATAACAACAACATCAACAACAACCCTAAATAACAATAACAACAACGCTAAATAACAACAATTGCAACAACAAGCCTAAATAACAACAACAACAACAACAACCCTAAATAATTGCAACAACAACCCTAAATAACAAAAACAACAACAACAACCACCCTAAATAACAACAACAACCTTAAATAACAATAACAACAACAACCACAACAACCGTAAATAACACCAACAACAACAACCCCCCTAAATAACAACAACAACAACAACAAGAACAACAACAGCAACAACAACAATAAAAACAACCCTAAACAACAAAAACAACAAAAACAACAAAAACAACAAACCCTAAACAACAACAACAACAACAACAACAACCCTAAATAACAACAACAACAACAACAATAACAACAACAACAACCCTAAATAACACCACCAACAACAAAAACAACAACAACAACCCTAAATAACAACAACAGCAACAACAACAACAAATAACAACCCTAAATAAAAACAACAACAACAACGACAACCCTAAAAAACAACATCAACAACAACAACAACAACAACAACAACAACCTTAAATAACAATAACAACAACAACCACAACAACCCTAAATAACACCAACAACAACAACCCCCCTAAATAACAACAACAACAACAACAAGAAGAACAACAACAGCAACAACAACAACAAAAACAACAAAAACAACAACAAACCTAACAACAACAACCCTAAACAACAACAATAACAACAACAACAACAACAACAACCCTAAATAACTACAACAACAACAACAACCCTAAACAACAACAACGACAACAACAACCGTAAACAACAACAACGACAACAACAACCCAAAATAACAACACCCAAAACAACAACAACAACAACAACCCTAAATAACACAACAACAACAAAAACAACAACAACAATAACAACAACCCTAAATAAAAACAACAACAACAACGACAACCCTAAATAACAACAACAACAACAACCCTAAATAACAACAACATCATCAACAACAACAGCAACAACAACTTTAAATAACAAAAACATCAACAACAACCCTAAACAACAACAACGACATCAACAAATACAACCCTAAATAACAACAACATCAACAACAACCCTAAATAACAACAACAACAACAACAACCCTTAATAACAACAATTGCAACAACAACCCTAAATAACAACAACAACAACCCTAAATAACAACAACAACAACCCTAAATCATAACAACAGCAACAACCCTAAATAACTACAACAGCAACAACAACAACAAATAACAACCCTAAATAATAACAACAACAACAACAACAACCCCCCTAAATAAAAACAACTACAACAACAAAAACAACAACAGCAACAACAACAACAAAAACAACAACCCTAAACAACAAAAACAACAAAAACAACAAACCCTAAACAACAACAACAACAACAACAATAACAACAACAACAACAACCCTAAATAACAACAACAACAACAACGACAACCCTAAAAAACAACAACATCAAAAACAACAACAACAACAACAACAACCCTAAGTAACAACAACAACAAAAACAACAACAAACCTAACAACAACAACCCTAAACAACATCAATAACAACAACAACAACAACAACAACCCTAAATAACAACAACAACAACAACCCTAAACAACAACAACGACAACAACAATCGTAAACAACAACAACGACAACAACAACCCTAAACAACACAATCCAAAACAACAACAACAACAACCCTAAATATCACCACCACCAACAAAAACAACAACAACAATAACAACTACCCTAAATAAAAACAACAACAACAACGACAACCCTAAATAACAACAACAACAACAACCCTAAATAACAACAACATCATCAACAACAACAACAACAAATTTAAATAACAATAACATCAACAACAACCCTAAACAACAACAACGACATCAACAAATACAACCCTAAATAACAACAACATCTACAACAACCCTAAATAACAATAGCAACAACCCTAAATAAAAACAACAACAACAACGACAACCCTAAATAACAACAACAACAACAACCCTAAATAACAACAACATCATCAACAACAACTTTAAATAACAATAACATCAACAACAACCCTAAACAACAACAACGACATCAACAAATACAACCCTAAATAACAACAACATCAACAACAACCCTAAATAACAATAACAACAACGCTAAATAACAACAATTGCAACAACAACCCTAAATAACAACAACAACAATCCTAAATAATTGCAACAACAACCCTAAATAACAACAACAACAACAACAACCACCCTAAATAACAACAACAACAACAACCACCCTAAATAACAACAACAACCTTAAATAACAATAACAACAACAACCACAACAACCGTAAATAACACCAACAACAACAACCCCCCTAAATAACAACAACAACAACAAGAAGAACAACAACAGCAACAACAACAATAAAAACAACCCTAAACAACAAAAACAACAAAAACAACAAAAACAACAAACCCTAAACAACAACAACAACAACAACAACAACCCTAAATAACAACAACAACAACAACAATAACAACAACAACAACCCTAAATAACACCACCAACAACAAAAACAACAACAACAACAACCCTAAACAACCAAAACAACAACAACCCTAAATAAAAACAACAACAACAACAACAACCCTAAATAGCAATAACAACAACAACCACAACAACCCTAAATAACACCAACAACAACAAACCCCCTAAATAACAACAACAACAAGAAGAAGAACAACAACAGCAACAACAACAACAAAAACAACAAAAGCAACAAAAACAACAAACCCTAAACAACAACAACTACCCTAAATAACAACAACAACAATAACAATAACAACAATAACAACAACAACAACCCTAAATAACACCACCAACAACAAAAACAACAACAACAATAACAACAACAACAACCCTAAACAACCAAAACAACAACAACCCTAAATAAAAACAACAACAACAACGACAACCCTAAAAAACAACAACATCAACAACAACAACAACAACAACAACAACCACCCTAAGTAACAACAACAACAAAAACAACAACAAACCTAAACAACAACAACCCTAAACAACAACAACAACAACAACCCTAAACAACAACAACGACAACAACAACCGTAAACAACAACAACGACAACAACAACCGTAAACAACAACAACGACAACAACAACCCAAAACAACAACAACAACAACAACCCTAAATAACACCACCAACAACCAAAACAACAACAACAATAACAACAACCCTAAATAAAAACAACAACAACAACGACAGCCCTAAATAACAACAACAACAACAACCCTAAATAACAACAACATCATCAACAACAACAGCAACAACAACTTTAAATAACAATATCCTCAACAACAACCCTAAACAACAACAACGACATCAACAAATACAACCCTAAATAACAACAACATTAACAACAACCCTAAATAACAACAACAATAACGCTAAATAACAACAATTGCAACAACAAGCCTAAATAACAACAACAACAACAACAACAACAACAACAACCCTAAATAATTGCAACAACAACCCTAAATAATAACAACAACAACAACCACCTTAAATAACAACAACAACAACAAAAACAACAACCCTAAGTAACAACAACAACAAAAACAACAACAACCCTAACAACAACAACCCTAAACAACAACAACAACAACAACAACAACAACAACAACCCTAAATAACAACAACAACAACAACAACCCTAAACAACAACAACGACAACAACAACCGTAAACAACAATAGCGACAACAACAACCCAAAACAACAACTTCCAAAATAACAACAACAACAACAACCCTAAATAACAACAACATCATCAACAACAACAGCAACAACAACTTTAAATAACAATAACAGCAACAACAACCCTAAACAACAACAACGACATCAACAACTACAACCCTAAATAACAACAACAGCAACAACAACCCTAAATAACAACAACAACAACAACAACAACCCTTAATAACAACAATTGCAACAACAACCCTAAATAACAACAACAACAACAACCCTAAATAACAACAACAGCAACAACAACAACAAATAACAACCCTAAATAATAACAACAACAACAACAACAACCCCCCTAAATAACACAACAACAACAAAAACAACAACAACAATAACAACAACCCTAAATAAAAACAACAACAACAACGACAACCCTAAATAACAACAACAACCCTAAATAACAACAACATCATCAACAACAACAACAACAAATTTAAATAACAATAACATCAACAACAACCCTAAACAACAACAACGACATCAACAAATACAACCCTAAATAACAACAACATCTACAACAACCCTAAATAACAATAGCAACAACCCTAAATAAAAACAACAACAACAACAACAACCCTAAATAACAACAACAACAACAACCCTAAATAACAACAACATCATCAACAACAACTTTAAATAACAATAACATCAACAACAACCCTAAACAACAACAACGACATCAACAAATACAACCCTAAATAACAACAACATCAACAACAACCCTAAATAACAA
This sequence comes from Pulicaria dysenterica, assembly GCA_947179395.2. Lineage (NCBI taxonomy): Eukaryota > Viridiplantae > Streptophyta > Magnoliopsida > Asterales > Asteraceae > Pulicaria > Pulicaria dysenterica. The sequence goes on from OX359295.1 coordinate 12,363,718, forward strand.
TAACAACAACGCTAAATAACAACAATTGCAACAACAAGCCTAAATAACAACAACAACAACAACAACAACCCTAAATAATTGCAACAACAACCCTAAATAACAACAACAACAACAACAACCACCCTAAATAACAACAACAACAACAACCACCCTAAATAACAACAACAACCTTAAATAACAATAACAACAACAACCACAACAACCGTAAATAACACCAACAACAACAACCCCCCTAAATAACAACAACAACAACAAGAAGAACAACAACAGCAACAACAACAATAAAAACAACCCTAAACAACAAAAACAACAAAAACAACAAACCCTAAACAACAACAACAACAACAACAACAACCCTAAATAACAACAACAACAACAACAATAACAACAACAACAACCCTAAATAACACCACCAACAACAAAAACAACAACAACAACAACCCTAAACAACCAAAACAACAACAACCCTAAATAAAAACAACAACAACAACAACAACCCTAAATAGCAATAACAACAACAACCACAACAACCCTAAATAACACCAACAACAACAAACCCCCTAAATAACAACAACAACAAGAAGAAGAACAACAACAGCAACAACAACAACAAAAACAACAAAAGCAACAAAAACAACAAACCCTAAACAACAACAACTACCCTAAATAACAACAACAACAATAACAATAACAACAATAACAACAACAACAACCCTAAATAACACCACCAACAACAAAAACAACAACAACAATAACAACAACAACAACCCTAAACAACCAAAACAACAACAACCCTAAATAAAAACAACAACAACAACGACAACCCTAAAAAACAACAACATCAACAACAACAACAACAACAACAACAACCACCCTAAGTAACAACAACAACAAAAACAACAACAAACCTAAACAACAACAACCCTAAACAACAACAACAACAACAACCCTAAACAACAACAACGACAACAACAACCGTAAACAACAACAACGACAACAACAACCCTAAACAACAACAACAACAACAACAACCCAAAACAACAACAACAACAACAACCCTAAATAACACCACCAACAACCAAAACAACAACAACAATAACAACAACCCTAAATAAAAACAACAACAACAACGACAGCCCTAAATAACAACAACAACAACAACCCTAAATAACAACAACATCATCAACAACAACAGCAACAACAACTTTAAATAACAATATCCTCAACAACAACCCTAAACAACAACAACGACATCAACAAATACAACCCTAAATAACAACAACATTAACAACAACCCTAAATAACAACAACAATAACGCTAAATAACAACAATTGCAACAACAAGCCTAAATAACAACAACAACAACAACAACAACAACAACAACCCTAAATAATTGCAACAACAACCCTAAATAATAACAACAACAACAACCACCTTAAATAACAACAACAACAACAACAACAACAACCCTAAATAACAACAACAACAAAAACAACAACAAACCTAACAACAACAACCCTAAACAACAACAATAACAACAACAACAACAACAACAACCCTAAATAACAACAACAACAACAACAACCCTAAACAACAACAACGACAACAACAACCGTAAACAACAATAACGACAACAACAACCCAAAACAACAACTTCCAAAATAACAACAACAACAACAACCCTAAATAACAACAACATCATCAACAACAACAGCAACAACAACTTTAAATAACAATAACATCAACAACAACCCTAAACAACAACAACGACAACAACAAATACAACCCTAAATAACAACAACATCAACACCAACCCTAAATAACAACAACAACAACAACAACAACCCTTAATAACAACAATTGCAACAACAACCCTAAATAACAACAACAACAACAACCCTAAATAACAACAACAGCAACAACAACAACAAATAACAACCCTAAATAATAACAACAACAACAACAACAACCCCCCTAAATAACAACAACTACAACAACAAGAACAACAACAGCAACAACAACAACAAAAACAACAACCCTAAACAACAAAAACAACAAACCCTAAACAACAACAACAACAACAACCCTAAATAACAACAACAACAACAACAACAACAACAATAACAACAACAACAACAACCCTAAACAACCACAACAACAACAACGACAACCCTAAAAAACAACAACATCAACAACAACAACAACAACCACCCTAAGTAACAACAACAACAAAAACAACAACAAACCTAAACAACAACAACCCTAAACAACAACAACAACAACAACAACAACAACAACAACAACAACCCTAAATAACAACAACAACAACAACAACCCTAAACAACAACAACGACAACAACAACCGTAAACAACAACAACGACAACAACAACCCAAAACAACAACAACAACAACCCTAAATAACACCACCAACAACAAAAACAACAACAACAATAACAACAACCCTAAATAAAAACAACAACAACAACGACAACCCTAAATAACAACAACAACAACCCTAAATAACAACAACATCATCAACAACAACAGCAACAACAACTTTAAATAACAATATCATCAACAACAATCCTAAACAACAACAACAACATCAACAACAACCCTAAATAACAACAACAATAACGCTAAATAACAACAATTGCAACAACAAGCCTAAATAACAACAACAACAACAACAACAACAACCCTAAATAATTGCAACAACAACCCTAAATAATAACAACAACAACAACCACCTTAAATAACAACAACAACAACAACAACAACAACCCTAAGTAACAACAACAACAAAAACAACAACAAACCTAACAACAACAACCCTAAACAACAACAATAACAACAACAACAACAACAACAACAACAACAACAACCCTAAATAACTACAACAACAACAACAACCCTAAACAACAACAACGACAACAACAACCGTAAACAACAACAACGACAACAACCCTAAATAACACCACCAACAACAAAAACAACAACAACAACCCTAAATAAAAACAACAACAACAACGACAACCCTAAATAACAACAACAAAAACCCTAAATAACAACAACATCATCAACAACAACAGCAACAACAACTTTAAATAACAATAACATCAACAACAACCCTAAACAACAACAATAACAACAACAACAACAACAACCCTAAATAACAACAACAACAACAACAACCCTTAATAACAACAATTGCAACAACAACCCTAAATAACAACAACAACAACCCTAAATAACAACAACAACAACAACCCTAAATAACAACAACAGCAACAACAACAACAAATAACAACCCTAAATAATAACAACAACAACAACAACAACCCCCCTAAATAACAACAACTACAACAACAAGAACAACAACAGCAACAACAACAACAAAAACAACAACCCTAAACAACAAAAACAACAAACCCTAAACAACAACAACAACAACAACAATAACAACAACAACAACAACCCTAAACAACCACAACAACAACAACGACAACCCTAAAAAACAACAACATCAACAACAACAACAACAACCACCCTAAGTAACAACAACAACAAAAACAACAACAAACCTAAACAACACCAACCCTAAACAACAACAACAATAACAACAACAACAACAACAACAACAACCCTAAATAACAACAACAACAACAACAACCCTAAACAACAACAACGACAACAACAACCGTAAACAACAACAATGACAACAACAACCCAAAACAACAACAACAACAACAACCCTAAATAACACCACCAACAACAAAAACAACAACAACAATAACAACAACCCTAAATAAAAACAACAACAACAACGACAACCCTAAATAACAACAACAACAACAACCCTAAATAACAACAACATCATCAACAACATCATCAACAACAACTTTAAATAACAATAACATCAACAACAACCCTAAACAACAACAACGACATCAACAAATACAACCCTAAATAACAACAACATCAACAACAACCCTAAATAACAATAACAACAACGCTAAATAACAACAATTGCAACAACAAGCCTAAATAACAACAACAACAACAACAACCCTAAATAATTGCAACAACAACCCTAAATAACAAAAACAACAACCACCCTAAATAACAACAACAACCTTAAATAACAATAACAACAACAACCACAACAACCGTAAATAACACCAACAACAACAACCCCCCTAAATAACAACAACAACAACAACAAGAACAACAACAGCAACAACAACAATAAAAACAACAACCCTAAACAACAAAAACAACAAAAACAACAAAAACAACAAACCCTAAACAACAACAACCCTAAATAACAACAACAACAACAACAATAACAACAACAACAACAACAACAATAACAACAACCTTAAATAAAAACAACAACAACAACAACCCTAAATAACAACAACAACAACAACCCTAAACAACAAAAACAACAAAAACAACAAAAACAACAAACCCTAAACAACAACAACAACAACAACAACAACAACCCTAAATAACAACAACAACAACAATAACAACAACAACAACCCTAAATAACACCACCAACAACAAAAACAACAACAACAACCCTAAATAACAACAACAGCAACAACAACAACAAATAACAACCCTAAATAAAAACAACAACAACAACGACAACCCTAAAAAACAACATCAACAACAACAACAACAACAACAACAACAACCTTAAATAACAATAACAACAACAACCACAACAACCCTAAATAACACCAACAACAACAACCCCCCTAAATAACAACAACAACAACAAGAAGAAGAACAACAACAGCAACAACAACAACAAAAACAACAAAAACAACAAAAACAACAACAAACCTAACAACAACAACCCTAAACAACAACAATAACAACAACAACAACAACAACAACAACCCTAAATAACTACAACAACAACAACAACCCTAAACAACAACAACGACAACAACAACCGTAAACAACAATAGCGACAACAACAACCCAAAATAACAACACCCAAAACAACAACAACAACAACAACCCTAAATAACACAACAACAACAAAAACAACAACAACAATAACAACAACCCTAAATAAAAACAACAACAACAACGACAACCCTAAATAACAACAACAACAACCCTAAATAACAACAACATCATCAACAACAACAGCAACAACAACTTTAAATAACAATAACATCAACAACAACCCTAAACAACAACAACGACAACAACAAATACAACCCTAAATAACAACAACATCAACAACAACCCTAAATAACAACAACAACAACAACAACCCTTAATAACAACAATTGCAACAACAACCCTAAATAACAACAACAACAACCCTAAATAACAACAACAACAACCCTAAATCATAACAACAGCAACAACCCTAAATAACAACAACAGCAACAACAACAACAAATAACAACCCTAAATAATAACAACAACAACAACAACAACCCCCCTAAATAAAAACAACTACAACAACAAGAACAACAACAGCAACAACAACAACAAAAACAACAACCCTAAACAACAAAAACAACAAAAACAACAAACCCTAAACAACAACAACAACAACAACAATAACAACAACAACAACCCTAAACAACCACAACAACAACAATGACAACCCTAAAAAACAACAACATCAAAAACAACAACAACAACAACAACAACCCTAAGTAACAACAACAACAAAAACAACAACAAACCTAACAACAACAACCCTAAACAACATCAATAACAACAACAACAACAACAACAACCCTAAATAACAACAACAACAACAACCCTAAACAACAACAACGACAACGACAATCGTAAACAACGACAACGACAACAACAACCCAAAACAACACAACCCAAAACAACAACAACAACAACCCTAAATATCACCACCAACAACAAAAACAACAACAACAATAACAACTACCCTAAATAAAAACAACAACAACAACGACAACCCTAAATAACAACAACAACAACAACCCTAAATAACAACAACATCATCAACAACAACAACAACAAATTTAAATAACAATAACATCAACAACAACCCTAAACAACAACAACGACATCAACAAATACAACCCTAAATAACAACAACATCTACAACAACCCTAAATAACAATAACAACAACCCTAAATAAAAACAACAACAACAACGACAACCCTAAATAACAACAACAACAACAACCCTAAATAACAACAACATCATCAACAACAACTTTAAATAACAATAACATCAACAACAACCCTAAACAACAACAACGACATCAACAAATACAACCCTAAATAACAACAACATCAACAACAACCCTAAATAACAATAACAACAACGCTAAATAACAACAATTGCAACAACAAGCCTAAATAACAACAACAACAACAACAACAACCCTAAATAATTGCAACAACAACCCTAAATAACAACAACAACAACAACAACCACCCTAAATAACAACAACAACCTTAAATAACAATAACAACAACAACCACAACAACCGTAAATAACACCAACAACAACAACCCCCCTAAATAACAACAACAACAACAAGAAGAACAACAACAGCAACAACAACAACAAAAACAACAACGAAAACAACAACCTCAAACAACAACAACAACAAACCCTAAACAACAACAACAACAACAACAACAACCCTAAATAACAACAACAACAACAACAATAACAACAACAACAACCCTAAATAACACCACCAACAACAAAAACAACAACAACAACAACCCTAAACAACCAAAACAACAACAACCCTAAATAAAAACAACAACAACAACGACAACCCTAAAAAACAACATCAACAACAACAACAACAACAACAACAACAACAACAACAACAACCACAACAACCCTAAATAACTCCAACAACAACAAACCCCCTAAATAACAACAACAAGAAGAAGAAGAACAACAACAGCAACAACAACAACAAAAACAACAAAAACAACAAACCCTAAACAACAACAACAACTACCCTAAATAACAACAACAACAATAACAACAACAACAACCCTAAATTACACCACCAACAACAAAAACAACAACAACAATAACAACAACAACAACCCTAAACAACCAAAACAACAACAACCCTAAATAAAAACAACAACAACAACGACAACCCTAAAAAACAACAACATCAAAAACAACAACAACAACAACAACAACCCTAAGTAACAACAACAACAAAAACAACAACAAACCTAACAACAACAACCCTAAACAACATCAATAACAACAACAACAACAACAACAACCCTAAATAACAACAACAACAACAACCCTAAACAACAACAACGACAACGACAATCGTAAACAACGACAACGACAACAACAACCCAAAACAACACAACCCAAAACAACAACAACAACAACCCTAAATATCACCACCAACAACAAAAACAACAACAACAATAACAACTACCCTAAATAAAAACAACAACAACAACGACAACCCTAAATAACAACAACAACAACAACCCTAAATAACAACAACATCATCAACAACAACAACAACAAATTTAAATAACAATAACATCAACAACAACCCTAAACAACAACAACGACAACAACAACTACAACCCTAAATAACAACAACATCTACAACAACCCTAAATAACAATAACAACAACCCTAAATAAAAACAACAACAACAACAACAACCCTAAATAACAACAACAACAACAACCCTAAATAACAACAACATCATCAACAACAACTTTAAATAACAATAACATCAACAACAACCCTAAACAACAACAACGACATCAACAAATACAACCCTAAATAACAACAACATCAACAACAACCCTAAATAACAATAACAACAACGCTAAATAACAACAATTGCAACAACAAGCCTAAATAACAACAACAACAACAACAACAACCCTAAATAATTGCAACAACAACCCTAAATAACAACAACAACAACAACAACCACCCTAAATAACAACAACAACCTTAAATAACAATAACAACAACAACCACAACAACCGTAAATAACACCAACAACAACAACCCCCCTAAATAACAACAACAACAACAAGAAGAACAACAACAGCAACAACAACAATAAAAACAACCCAAAACAAAAACAACAAAAACAACAAAAACAACAAACCCTAAACAACAACAACAACAACAACAACAACCCTAAATAACAACAACAACAACAACAATAACAACAACAACAACCCTAAATAACACCACCAACAACAAAAACAACAACAACAACAACCCTAAACAACCAAAACAACAACAACCCTAAATAAAAACAACAACAACAACGACAACCCTAAAAAACAACATCAACAACAACAACAACAACAACAACAACAACCTTAAATAGCAATAACAACAACAACCACAACAACCCTAAATAACTCCAACAACAACAAACCCCCTAAATAACAACAACAAGAAGAAGAAGAACAACAACAGCAACAACAACAACAAAAACAACAAAAACAACAAACCCTAAACAACAACAACAACTACCCTAAATAACAACAACAACAATAACAACAACAACAACCCTAAATTACACCACCAACAACAAAAACAACAACAACAATAACAACAACAACAACCCTAAACAACCAAAACAACAACAACCCTAAATAAAAACAACAACAACAACGACAACCCTAAAAAACAACAACATCAACAACAACAACAACAACAACAACAACCACCCTAAGTAACAACAACAACAAAAACAACAACAAACCTAAACAACAACAACCCTAAACAACAACAACAACAACAACAACCCTAAACAACAACAACGACAACAACAACCGTAAACAACACAAAAACAACAAAAACAACAACAAACCTAACAACAACAACCCTAAACAACAACAATAACAACAACAACAACAACAACAACAACCCTAAATAACTACAACAACAACAACAACCCTAAACAACAACAACGACAACAACAACCGTAAACAACAACAACGACAACAACAACCCTTAATAACAACACCCAAAACAACAACAACAACAACAACCCTAAATAACACAACAACAACAAAAACAACAACAACAATAACAACAACCCTAAATAAAAACAACAACAACAACGACAACCCTAAATAACAACAACAACAACCCTAAATAACAACAACATCATCAACAACAACAGCAACAACAACTTTAAATAACAATAACATCAACAACAACCCTAAACAACAACAACGACATCAACAAATACAACCCTAAATAACAACAACAACAACAACAACCCTAAATAACAACAACAACAACAACAACCCTTAATAACAACAATTGCAACAACAACCCTAAATAACAACAACAACAACCCTAAATAACAACAACAACAACCCTAAATCATAACAACAGCAACAACCCTAAATAACAACAACAGCAACAACAACAACAAATAACAACCCTAAATAATAACAACAACAACAACAACAACCCCCCTAAATAAAAACAACTACAACAACAAGAACAACAACAGCAACAACAACAACAAAAACAACAACCCTAAACAACAAAAACAACAAAAACAACAAACCCTAAACAACAACAACAACAACAACAATAACAACAACAACAACAACCCTAAACAACCACAACAACAACAATGACAACCCTAAAAAACAACAACATCAAAAACAACAACAACAACAACAACAACCCTAAGTAACAACAACAACAAAAACAACAACAAACCTAACAACAACAACCCTAAACAACATCAATAACAACAACAACAACAACAACAACCCTAAATAACAACAACAACAACAACCCTAAACAACAACAACGACAACAACAATCGTAAACAACAACAACGACAACAACAACCCAAAACAACACAACCCAAAACAACAACAACAACAACCCTAAATATCACCACCAACAACAAAAACAACAACAACAATAACAACTACCCTAAATAAAAACAACAACAACAACGACAACCCTAAATAACAACAACAACAACAACCCTAAATAACAACAACATCATCAACAACAACAACAACAAATTTAAATAACAATAACATCAACAACAACCCTAAACAACAACAACGACATCAACAAATACAACCCTAAATAACAACAACATCTACAACAACCCTAAATAACAATAACAACAACCCTAAATAAAAACAACAACAACAACGACAACCCTAAATAACAACAACAACAACCCTAAATAACAACAACATCATCAACAACAACTTTAAATAACAATAACATCAACAACAACCCTAAACAACAACAACGACATCAACAAATACAACCCTAAATAACAACAACATCAACAACAACCCTAAATAACAATAACAACAACGCTAAATAACAACAATTGCAACAACAAGCCTAAATAACAACAACAACAACAACAACAACCCTAAATAATTGCAACAACAACCCTAAATAACAACAACCACCCTAAATAACAACAACAACCTTAAATAACAATAACAACAACAACCACAACAACCGTAAATAACACCAACAACAACAACCCCCCTAAATAACAACAACAACAACAAGAAGAACAACAACAACAACAACAACAATAAAAACAACCCTAAACAACAAAAACAACAAAAACAACAAAAACAACAAACCCTAAACAACAACAACAACAACAACAACAACCCTAAATAACAACAACAACAACAACAATAACAACAACAACAACCCTAAATAACACCACCAACAACAAAAACAACAACAACAACAACCCTAAACAACCAAAACAACAACAACCCTAAATAAAAACAACAACAACAACGACAACCCTAAAAAACAACAACAACAACAACAACAACAACAACAACAACAACCTTAAATAGCAATAACAACAACAACCACAACAACCCTAAATAACACCAACAACAACAAACCCCCTAAATAACAACAACAAGAAGAAGAAGAACAACAACAGCAACAACAACAACAAAAACAACAAAAACAACAAAAACAACAAACCCTAAACAACAACAACAACAACCCTAAATAACAACAACAACAACAACAACAACAACAACCCTAAATTACACCACCAACAACAAAAACAACAACAACAATAACAACAACAACAACCCTAAACAACCAAAACAACAACAACCCTAAATAAAAACAACAACAACAACGACAACCCTAAAAAACAACAACATCAACAACAACAACAACAACAACAACAACAACCACCCTAAGTAACAACAACAACAAAAACAACAACAAACCTAAACAACAACAACCCTAAACAACAACAACAACAACAACAACCCTAAACAACAACAACGACAACAACAACCGTAAACAACAACAACGACAACAACAACCGTAAACAACAACAACGACAACAACAACCCAAAACAACAACAACCACAACAACCCTTAATAACACCACCAACAACCAAAACAACAACAACAATAACAACAACCCTAAATAAAAACAACAACAACAACGACAGCCCTAAATAACAACAACAACAACAACCCTAAATAACAACAACATCATCAACAACAACAGCAACAACAACTTTAAATAACAATATCCTCAACAACAACCCTAAACAACAACAACGACATCAACAAATACAACCCTAAATAACAACAACATTAACAACAACCCTAAATAACAACAACAATAACGCTAAATAACAACAATTGCAACAACAAGCCTAAATAACAACAACAACAACAACAACAACAACAACCCTAAATAATTGCAACAACAACCCTAAATAATAACAACAACAACAACCACCTTAAATAACAACAACAACAACAACAACAACAACCCTAAGTAACAACAACAACAAAAACAACAACAAACCTAACAACAACAACCCTAAACAACAACAATAACAACAACAACAACAACAACAACAACAACCCTAAATAACAACAACAACAACAACAACCCTAAACAACAACAACGACAACAACAACCGTAAACAACAATAACGACAACAACAACCCAAAACAACAACACCCAAAATAACAACAACAACAACAACCCTAAATAACAACAACATCATCAACAACAACAGCAACAACAACTTTAAATAACAATAACATCAACAACAACCCTAAACAACAACAACGACATCAACAAATACAACCCTAAATAACAACAACATCAACACCAACCCTAAATAACAACAACAACAACAACAACCCTTAATAACAACAATTGCAACAACAACCCTAAATAACAACAACAACAACCCTAAATAACAACAACAACAACAACCCTAAATAACAACAACAGCAACAACAACAACAAATAACAACCCTAAATAATAACAACAACAACAACAACAACCCCCCTAAATAACAACAACTACAACAACAAGAACAACAACAGCAACAACAACAACAAAAACAACAACCCTAAACAACAAAAACAACAACCCTAAACAACAAAAACAACAAACCCTAAACAACAACAACAACAACAACCCTAAATAACAACAACAACAACAACAACAACAACAATAACAACAACAACAACAACCCTAAACAACCACAACAACAACAACGACAACCCTAAACAACAACAACAACAACAACCCTAAATAACAACAACAACAACAACAACAACAACAATAACAACAACAACAACAACCCTAAACAACCACAACAACAACAACGACAACCCTAAAACACAACAACATCAACAACAACAACAACAACCACCCTAAGTAACAACAACAACAAAAACAACAACAAACCTAAACAACAACAACCCTAAACAACAACAACAACAACAACAACAACAACAACAACCCTAAATAACAACAACAACAACAACAACCCTAAACAACAACAACGACAACAACAACCGTAAACAACAACAACGACAACAACAACCCAAAACAACAACAACAACAACCCTAAATAACACCACCAACAACAAAAACAACAACAACAATAACAACAACCCTAAATAAAAACAACAACAACAACGACAACCCTAAATAACAACAACAACAACCCTAAATAACAACAACATCATCAACAACAACAGCAACAACAACTTTAAATAACAATATCATCAACAACAATCCTAAACAACAACAACAACATCAACAACAACCCTAAATTACAACAATAACGCTAAATAACAAAATTGCAACAACAAGCCTAAATAACAACAACAACAACAACAACAACAACCCTAAATAATTGCAACAACAACCCTAAATAATAACAACAACAACAACCACCTTAAATAACAACAACAACAACAACAACAACAACCCTAAATAACAACAACAACAAAAACAACAACAAACCTAACAACAACAACCCTAAACAACAACAATAACAACAACAACAACAACAACAACAACAACCCTAAATAAAAACAACAACAACAACAACCCTAAACAACAACAACGACAACAACAACCGTAAACAACAACAACGACAACAACAACCCAAAATAACAACACCCAAAACAACAACAACAACAACAACCCTAAATAACACCACCAACAACAAAAACAACAACAACAATAACAACAACCCTAAATAAAAACAACAACAACAACGACATCCCTAAATAACAACAACAAAAACCCTAAATAACAACAACATCATCAACAACAACAGCAACAACAACTTTAAATAACAATAACATCAACAACAACCCTAAACAACAACAACGACATCAACAAATACAACCTTAAATAACAACAACATCAACAACAACCCTAAATAACAACAACAACAACAACAACAACCCTAAATAACAACAATTGCAACAACAACCCTAAATAACAACAACAACAACCCTAAATAACAACAACAACAACCCTAAATAATAACAACAGCAACAACCCTAAATAACAACAACAGCAACAACAACAACAAATAACAACCCTAAATAATAACAACAACAACAACAACAACCCCCCTAAATAACAACAACTACAACAACAAGAACAACAACAGCAACAACAACAACAAAAACAACAACCCTAAATAACAAAAACAACAAAAACAACAAACCCTAAACAACAACAACAACAACAACAATAACAACAACAACAACAACCCTAAACAACCACAACAACAACAACGACAACCCTAAAAAACAACAACAACAAAAACAACAACAACAACAACAACAACCCTAAGTAACAACAACAACAAAAACAACAACAAACCAAACAACAACAACCCTAAACAACATCAATAACAACAACAACAACAACAACAACCCTAAATAACAACAACAACAACAACCCTAAACAACAACAACGACAACAACAACAACGACAACAACAACCCAAAACAACACAACCCAAAACAACAACAACAACAACCCTAAATATCACCAGCAACAACAAAAACAACAACAACAATAACAACTACCCTAAATAAAAACAACAACAACAACGACAACCCTAAATAACAACAAGAACAACAACCCTAAATAACAACAACATCATCAACAACAACAACAACAACTTTAAATAACAATAACATCAACAACAACCTTAAACAACAACAACGACATCAACAAATACAACCCTAAATAACAACAACATCTACAACAACCCTAAATAACAATAACAACAACGCTAAATAACAACAATTGCAACAACAAGCCTAAATAACAACAACAACAACAACAACAACAACAACAACAACAACCCTAAATAATTGCAACAACAACCCTAAATAACAACAACAACAACAACCACCCTAAATAACAACAACAACAACAACAACAACAACCCTAAATAACAATAACAACAACAACAACAACCCTAAGTAACAACAACAACAAAAACAACAACAAACCTAACAACAACAACCCTAAACAACAACAATAACAACAACAATAACAACAACAACAACCCTAAATAACAACAACAACAACAACAACAACCCTAAACAACAACAACGACAACAACAACCGTAAACAACAACAACGACAACAACAACCCAAAACAACAACAACAACAACAACCCTAAATAACACCACCAACAACAAAAACAACAACAACAATAACAACAACCCTAAATAAAAACAACAACAACAACGACAACCCTAAATAACAACAACAACAACAACCCTAAATAACAACAACATCATCAACAACAACTTTAAATAACAATAACATCAACAACAACCCTAAACAACAACAACGACATCAACAAATACAACCCTAAATAACAACAACATCAACAACAACCCTAAATAACAATAACAACAACGCTAAATAACAACAATTGCAACAACAAGCCTAAATAACAACAACAACAACAACAACAACCCTGAATAATTGCAACAACAACCCTAAATAACAACAACAACAACAACAACCACCCTAAATAACAACAACAACAACAACCACCCTAAGTAACAACAACAACAAAAACAACAACAAACCTAAACAATAACAACCCTAAACAACAACAACAACAACAACAACAACCCTAAATAACAATAACAACAACAACAACCCTAAACAACAACAACGAAAACAACAACCGTAAACAACAACAACGACAACAACAACCCAAAACAACAACAACAACAACAACCCTAAATAACACCACCAACAACAAAAACAACAACAACAATAGCAACAACCCTAAATAAAAACAAAAAAAAAAACAACAACGACAACCCTAAATAACAACAACAACAACAACCTTAAATAACAACAACATCATCAACAACAACTTTAAATAACAATATCATCAACAACAACCCTAAACAACAACAACGATATCAACAAATACAACCCTAAATAACAACAACATCAACAACAACCCTAAATAACAACAACAATAACGCTAAATAACAACAATTGCAACAACAAGCCTAAATAACAACAACAACAACAACAACAACAACCCTAAATAATTGCAACAACAACCCTAAATAATAACAACAACAACAACCACCCTAAATAACAACAACAACAACAACAACAACAACAACAACAACCCTAAGTAACAACAACAACAAAAACAACAACAAACCTAACAACAACAACCCTAAACAACAACAATAACAACAACAACAACAACAACAACAACCCTAAATAACAACAACAACAACAACAACTCTAAACAACAACAACGACAACAACAACCGTAAACAACAACAATGACAACAACAACCCAAAACAACAACAACAACAACAACCCTAAATAACACCACCAACAACAAAAACAACAACAACAATAACAACCCTAAATAAAAACAACAACAACAACGACAACCCTAAATAACAACAACAACAACAACCCTAAATAACAACCACAACAACAACAACAACAATAACAACAACAACAACAACCCTAAACAACCACAACAACAACAACGACAACCCTAAAAAACAACAACATCAAAAACAACAACAACAACAACAACAACCCTAAGTAACAACAACAACAAAAACAACAACAAACCTAACAACAACAACCCTAAACAACATCAATAACAACAACAACAACAACAACAACCCTAAATAACAACAACAACAACAACCCTAAACAACAACAACGACAACAACAATCGTAAACAACAACAACGACAACAACAACCCAAAACAACACAACCCAAAACAACAACAACAACAACCCTAAATATCACCACCAACAACAAAAACAATAACAACTACCCTAAATAAAAACAACAACAACAACGACAACCCTAAATAACAACAACAACAACAACCCTAAATAACAACAACATCATCAACAACAACAACAACAAATTTAAATAACAATAACATCAACAACAACCCTAAACAACAACAACGACATCAACAAATACAACCCTAAATAACAACAACATCTACAACAACCCTAAATAACAATAACAACAACCCTAAATAAAAACAACAACAACAACGACAACCCTAAATAACAACAACAACAACAACCCTAAATAACAACAACATCATCAACAACAACTTTAAATAACAATAACATCAACAACAACCCTAAACAACAACAACGACATCAACAAATACAACCCTAAATAACAACAACATCAACAACAACCCTAAATAACAATAACAACAACGCTAAATAACAACAATTGCAACAACAAGCCTAAATAACAACAACAACAACAACAACAACCCTAAATAATTGCAACAACAACCCTAAATAACAACAACAACAACAACCACCCTAAATAACAACAACAACCTTAAATAACAATAACAACAACAACCACAACAACCGTAAATAACACCAACAACAACAACCCCCCTAAATAACAACAACAACAACAAGAAGAACAACAACAGCAACAACAACAATAAAAATAAACCCTAAACAACAAAAACAACAAAAACAACAAAAACAACAAACCCTAAACAACAACAACAACAACAACAACAACCCTAAATAACAACAACAACAACAACAATAACAACAACAACAACCCTAAATAACACCACCAACAACAAAAACAACAACAACAACAACCCTAAACAACCAAAACAACAACAACCCTAAATAAAAACAACAACAACAACGACAACCCTAAAAAACAACATCAACAACAACAACAACAACAACAACAACAACCTTAAATAGCAATAACAACAACAACCACAACAACCCTAAATAACACCAACAACAACAAACCCCCTAAATAACAACAACAAGAAGAAGAAGAACAACAACAGCAACAACAACAACAAAAACAACAAAAACAACAAAAACAACAAACCCTAAACAACAACAACAACTACCCTAAATAACAACAACAACAATAACAACAACAACAACCCTAAATTACACCACCAACAACAAAAACAACAACAACAATAACAACAACAACAACCCTAAACAACCAAAACAACAACAACCCTAAATAAAAACAACAACAACAACGACAACCCTAAAAAACAACAACATCAACAACAACAACAACAACAACAACAACAACCACCCTAAGTAACAACAACAACAAAAACAACAACAAACCTAAACAACAACAACCCTAAACAACAACAACGACAACAACAACCGTAAACAACAACAACGACAACAACAACCGTAAACAACAACAACGACAACAACAACCCAAAACAACAACAACCACAACAACCCTTAATAACACCACCAACAACCAAAACAACAAAAACAATAACAACAACCCTAAATAAAAACAACAACAACAACGACAGCCCTAAATAACAACAACAACAACAACCCTAAATAACAACAACATCATCAACAACAACAGCAACAACAACTTTAAATAACAATATCCTCAACAACAACCCTAAACAACATAAAATGACATCAACAAATACAACCCTAAATATCAACAACATTAACAACAACCCTAAATAACAACAACAATAACGCTAAATAACAACAATTGCAACAACAAGCCTAAATAACAACAACAACAACAACCCTAAATAATTGCAACAACAACCCTAAATAATAACAACAACAACAACCACCTTAAATAACAACAACAACAACAACAACAACAACCCTAAGTAACAACAACAACAAAAACAACAACAAACCTAACAACAACAACCCTAAACAACAACAATAACAACAACAACAACAACAACAACAACAACCCTAAATAACAACAACGACAACAACAACCCTAAACAACAACAACGACAACAACAACCGTAAACAACAATAACGACAACAACAACCCAAAACAACAACACCCAAAATAACAACAACAACAACAACCCTAAATAACAACAACATCATCAACAACAACAGCAACAACAACTTTAAATAACAATAACATCAACAACAACCCTAAACAACAACAACGACATCAACAAATACAACCCTAAATAACAACAACATCAACACCAACCCTAAATAACAACAACAACAACAACAACCCTTAATAACAACAATTGCAACAACAACCCTAAATAACAACAACAACAACCCTAAATAACAACAACAACAACAACCCTAAATAACAACAACAGCTACAACAACAACAAATAACAACCCTAAATAATAACAACAACAACAACAACAACCCCCCTAAATAACAACAACTACAACAACAAGAACAACAACAGCAACAACAACAACAAAAACAACAACCCTAAACAACAAAAACAACAACCCTAAACAACAAAAACAACAAACCCTAAACAACAACAACAACAACAACCCTAAATAACAACAACAACAACAACAACAACAACAACAATAACAACAACAACAACAACCCTAAACAACCACAACAACAACAACGACAACCCTAAAACACAACAACATCAACAACAACAACAACAACCACCCTAAGTAACAACAACAACAAAAACAACAACAAACCTAAACAACAACAACCCTAAACAACAACAACAACAACAACAACAACAACCCTAAATAACAACAACAACAACAACAACCCTAAACAACAACAACGACAACAACAACAACAACAACAACAACCCAAAACAACAACAACAACAACCCTAAATAACACCACCAACAACAAAAACAACAACAACAATAACAACAACCCTAAATAAAAACAACAACAACTACGACAACCCTAAATAACAACAACAACAACCCTAAATAACAACAACATCATCAACAACAACAGCAACAACAACTTTAAATAACAATATCATCAACAACAATCCTAAACAACAACAACAACATCAACAACAACCCTAAATTACAACAATAACGCTAAATAACAAAATTGCAACAACAAGCCTAAATAACAACAACAACAACAACAACAACAACCCTAAATAATTGCAACAACAACCCTAAATAATAACAACAACAACAACCACCTTAAATAACAACAACAACAACAACAACAACAACCCTAAGTAACAACAACAACAAAAACAACAACAAACCTAACAACAACAACCCTAAACAACAACAATAACAACAACAACAACAACAACAACAACAACCCTAAATAAATACAACAACAACAACAACCCTAAACAACAACAACGACAACAACAACCGTAAACAACAACAACGACAACAACAACCCAAAATAACAACACCCAAAACAACAACAACAACAACAACCCTAAATAACACCACCAACAACAAAAACAACAACAACAATAACAACAACCCTAAATAAAAACAACAACAACAACGACATCCCTAAATAACAACAACAAAAACCCTAAATAACAACAACATCATCAACAACAACAGCAACAACAACTTTAAATAACAATAACATCAACAACAACCCTAAACAACAACAACGACATCAACAAATACAACCTTAAATAACAACAACATCAACAACAACCCTAAATAACAACAACAACAACAACAACAACCCTAAATAACAACAATTGCAACAACAACCCTAAATAACAACAACAACAACCCTAAATAACAACAACAACAACCCTAAATAATAACAACAGCAACAACCCTAGATAACAACAACAGCAACAACAACAACAAATAACAACCCTAAATAATAACAACAACAACAACAACAACCCCCCTAAATAACAACAACTACAACAACAAGAACAACAACAACAACAACAACAACAAAAACAACAACCCTAAATAACAAAAACAACAAAAACAACAACTAAACAACAACAACAACAACAACAATAACAACAACAACAACAACCCTAAACAACCACAACAACAACAACGACAACCCTAAAAAACAACAACAACAACAACAACAACAACAACAACAACAACCCTAAGTAACAACAACAACAAAAACAACAACAAACCAAACAACAACAACCCTAAACAACATCAATAACAACAACAACAACAACAACAACCCTAAATAACAACAACAACAACAACCCTAAACAACAACAACGACAACAACAACAACGACAACAACAACCCAAAACAACACAACCCAAAACAACAACAACAACAACCCTAAATATCACCAGCAACAACAAAAACAACAACAACAATAACAACTACCCTAAATAAAAACAACAACAACAACGACAACCCTAAATAACAACAAGAACAACAACCCTAAATAACAACAACATCATCAACAACAACAACAACAACTTTAAATAACAATAACATCAACAACAACCTTAAACAACAACAACGACATCAACAAATACAACCCTAAATAACAACAACATCTACAACAACCCTAAATAACAATAACAACAACGCTAAATAACAACAACAACAACAACCCTAAATAACAACAACAACAACAACAACAACAACAACAACAACAACCCTAAATAATTGCAACAACAACCCTAAATAACAACAACAACAACAACCACCCTAAATAACAACAACAACAACAACAACAACAACCTTAAATAACAATAACAACAACAACAACAACCCTAAATAACAACAACAACAAAAACAACAACAAACCTAACAACAACAACCCTAAACAACAACAATAACAACAACAATAACAACAACAACAACCCTAAATAACAACAACAACAACAACAACAACCCTAAACAACAACAACGACAACAACAACCGTAAACAACAACAACGACAACAACAACCCAAAACAACAACAACAACAACCCTAAATAACACCACCAACAACAAAAACAACAACAACAATAACAACAACCCTAAATAAAAACAACAACAACAACGACAACCCTAAATAACAACAACAACAACAACCCTAAATAACAACAACATCATCAACAACAACTTTAAATAACAATAACATCAACAACAACCCTAAACAACAACAACGACATCAACAAATACAACCCTAAATAACAACAACATCAACAACAACCCTAAATAACAATAACAACAACGCTAAATAACAACAATTGCAACAACAAGCCTTAAATAACAACAACAACAACAACAACAACCCTGAATAATTGCAACAACAACCCTAAATAACAACAACAACAACAACAACCACCCTAAATAACAACAACAACAACAACCACCCTAAGTAACAACAACAACAAAAACAACAACAAACCTAAACAATAACAACCCTAAACAACAACAACAACAACAACAACAACCCTAAATAACAATAACAACAACAACAACCCTAAACAACAACAACGAAAACAACAACCGTAAACAACAACAACGACAACAACAACCCAAAACAACAACAACAACAACAACCCTAAATAACACCACCAACAACAAAAACAACAACAACAATAGCAACAACCCTAAATAAAAACAAAAAAAAAAACAACAACGACAACCCTAAATAACAACAACAACAACAACCTTAAATAACAACAACATCATCAACAACAACTTTAAATAACAATATCATCAACAACAACCCTAAACAACAACAACGACATCAACAAATACAACCCTAAATAACAACAACATCAACAACAACCCTAAATAACAACAACAATAACGCTAAATAACAACAATTGCAACAACAAGCCTAAATAACAACAACAACAACAACAACAACAACCCTAAATAATTGCAACAACAACCCTAAATAATAACAACAACAACAACCACCCTAAATAACAACAACAACAACAACAACAACAACAACAACCCTAAGTAACAACAACAACAAAAACAACAACAAACCTAACAACAACAACCCTAAACAACAACAATAACAACAACAACAACAACAACAACAACCCTAAATAACAACAACAACAACAACAACTCTAAACAACAACAACGACAACAACAACCGTAAACAACAACAATGACAACAACAACCCAAAACAACAACAACAACAACAACCCTAAATAACACCACCAACAACAAAAACAACAACAACAATAACAACCCTAAATAAAAACAACAACAACAACGACAACCCTAAATAACAACAACAACAACAACCCTAAATAACAACAACAACAACAACAACAACAATAACAACAACAACAACAACCCTAAACAACCACAACAACAACAACGACAACCCTAAAAAACAACAACATCAAAAACAACAACAACAACAACAACAACCCTAAGTAACAACAACAACAAAAACAACAACAAACCTAACAACAACAACCCTAAACAACATCAATAACAACAACAACAACAACAACAACCCTAAATAACAACAACAACAACAACCCTAAACAACAACAACGACAACAACAATCGTAAACAACAACAACGACAACAACAACCCAAAACAACACAACCCAAAACAACAACAACAACAACCCTAAATATCACCACCAACAACAAAAACAATAACAACTACCCTAAATAAAAACAACAACAACAACGACAACCCTAAATAACAACAACAACAACCCTAAATAACAACAACATCATCAACAACAACAACAACAAATTTAAATAACAATAACATCAACAACAACCCTAAACAACAACAACGACATCAACAAATACAACCCTAAATAACAACAACATCTACAACAACCCTAAATAACAATAACAACAACCCTAAATAAAAACAACAACAACAACGACAACCCTAAATAACAACAACAACAACAACCCTAAATAACAACAACATCATCAACAACAACTTTAAATAACAATAACATCAACAACAACCCTAAACAACAACAACGACATCAACAAATACAACCCTAAATAACAACAACATCAACAACAACCCTAAATAACAATAACAACAACGCTAAATAACAACAATTGCAACAACAAGCCTAAATAACAACAACAACAACAACAACAACCCTAAATAATTGCAACAACAACCCTAAATAACAACAACAACAACAACCACCCTAAATAACAACAACAACCTTAAATAACAATAACAACAACAACCACAACAACCGTAAATAACACCAACAACAACAACCCCCCTAAATAACAACAACAACAACAAGAAGAACAACAACAGCAACAACAACAATAAAAATAAACCCTAAACAACAAAAACAACAAAAACAACAACAACAACAAACCCTAAACAACAACAACAACAACAACAACAACCCTAAATAACAACAACAAAAACAACAACAACAACAACAACCCTAAATAACACCACCAACAACAAAAACAACAACAACAACAACAACCCTAAACAACCAAAACAACAACAACCCTAAATAAAAACAACAACAACAACGACAACCCTAAAAAACAACATCAACAACAACAACAACAACAACAACAACAACCTTAAATAGCAATAACAACAACAACCACAACAACCCTAAATAACACCAACAACAACAAACCCCCTAAATAACAACAACAAGAAGAAGAAGAACAACAACAGCAACAACAACAACAAAAACAACAAAAACAACAAAAACAACAAACCCTAAACAACAACAACAACTACCCTAAATAACAACAACAACAATAACAACAACAACAACCCTAAATTACACCACCAACAACAAAAACAACAACAACAATAACAACAACAACAACCCTAAACAACCAAAACAACAACAACCCTAAATAAAAACAACAACAACAACGACAACCCTAAACAACAACAACAACAACAACAACAACAACAACAACAACAACAACCACCCTAAGTAACAACAACAACAAAAACAACAACAAACCTAAACAACAACAACCCTAAACAACAACAACGACAACAACAACCGTAAACAACAACAACGACAACAACAACCGTAAACAACAACAACGACAACAACAACCCAAAACAACAACAACCACAACAACCCTTAATAACACCACCAACAACCAAAACAACAACAACAATAACAACAACCCTAAATAAAAACAACAACAACAACGACAGCCCTAAATAACAACAACAACAACAACCCTAAATAACAACAACATCATCAACAACAACAGCAACAACAACTTTAAATAACAATATCCTCAACAACAACCCTAAACAACATAAAATGACATCAACAAATACAACCCTAAATAACAACAACATTAACAACAACCCTAAATAACAACAACAATAACGCTAAATAACAACAATTGCAACAACAAGCCTAAATAACAACAACAACAACAACAACAACAACAACCCTAAATAATTGCAACAACAACCCTAAATAATAACAACAACAACAACCACCTTAAATAACAACAACAACAACAACAACAACAACCCTAAGTAACAACAACAACAAAAACAACAACAAACCTAACAACAACAACCCTAAACAACAACAATAACAACAACAACAACAACAACAACAACAACCCTAAATAACAACAACGACAACAACAACCCTAAACAACAACAACGACAACAACAACCGTAAACAACAATAACGACAACAACAACCCAAAACAACAACACCCAAAATAACAACAACAACAACAACCCTAAATAACAACAACATCATCAACAACAACAACAACAACAACTTTAAATAACAATAACATCAACAACAACCCTAAACAACAACAACGACATCAACAAATACAACCCTAAATAACAACAACATCAACAACAACCCTAAATAACAACAACAACAACAACAACCCTAAATAACAACAATTGCAACAACAACCCTAAATAACAACAACAACAACCCTAAATAACAACAACAACAACAACCCTAAATAACAACAACAGCTACAACAACAACAAATAACAACCCTAAATAATAACAACAACAACAACAACAACCCCCCTAAATAACAACAACAACAACAACAAGAACAACAACAGCAACAACAACAACAAAAACAACAACCCTAAACAACAAAAACAACAACCCTAAACAACAAAAACAACAAACCCTAAACAACAACAACAACAACAACCCTAAATAACAACAACAACAACAACAACAACAACAACAATAACAACAACAACAACAACCCTAAACAACCACAACAACAACAACGACAACCCTAAAACACAACAACATCAACAACAACAACAACAACCACCCTAAGTAACAACAACAACAAAAACAACAACAAACCTAAACAACAACAACCCTAAACAACAACAACAACAACAACAACAACAACAACCCTAAATAACAACAACAACAACAACAACCCTAAACAACAACAACGACAACAACAACCGTAAACAACAACAACGACAACAACAACCCAAAACAACAACAACAACAACCCTAAATAACACCACCAACAACAAAAACAACAACAACAATAACAACAACCCTAAATAAAAACAACAACAACAACGACAACCCTAAATAACAACAACAACAACCCTAAATAACAACAACATCATCAACAACAACAGCAACAACAACTTTAAATAACAATATCATCAACAACAATCCTAAACAACAACAACAACATCAACAACAACCCTAAATTACAACAATAACGCTAAATAACAAAAATTGCAACAACAAGCCTAAATAACAACAACAACAACAACAACAACAACCCTAAATAATTGCAACAACAACCCTAAATAATAACAACAACAACAACCACCTTAAATAACAACAACAACAACAACAACAACAACCCTAAGTAACAACAACAACAAAAACAACAACAAACCTAACAACAACAACCCTAAACAACAACAATAACAACAACAACAACAACAACAACAACAACCCTAAATAACTACAACAACAACAACAACCCTAAACAACAACAACGACAACAACAACCGTAAACAACAACAACGACAACAACAACCCAAAATAACAACACCCAAAACAACAACAACAACAACAACCCTAAATAACACCACCAACAACAAAAACAACAACAACAATAACAACAACCCTAAATAAAAACAACAACAACAACGACAACCCTAAATAACAACAACAAAAACCCTAAATAACAACAACATCATCAACAACAACAGCAACAACAACTTCAAATAACAATAACATCAACAACAACCCTAAACAACAACAACGACATCAACAAATACAACCTTAAATAACAACAACATCAACAACAACCCTAAATAACAACAACAACAACAACAACAACCCTTAATAACAACAATTGCAACAACAACCCTAAATAACAACAACAACAACCCTAAATAACAACAACAACAACCCTAAATAATAACAACAGCAACAACCCTAAATAACAACAACAGCAACAACAACAACAAATAACAACCCTAAATAATAACAACAACAACAACAACAACCCCCCTAAATAACAACAACTACAACAACAAGAACAACAACAGCAACAACAACAACAAAAACAACAACCCTAAACAACAAAAACAACAAAAACAACAAACCCTAAACAACAACAACAACAACAACAATAACCACAACAACAACAACCCTAAACAACCACAACAACAACAACGACAACCCTAAAAAACAACAACATCAAAAACAACAACAACAACAACAACAACCCTAAGTAACAACAACAACAAAAACAACAACAAACCAAACAACAACAACCCTAAACAACATCAATAACAACAACAACAACAACAACAACCCTAAATAACAACAACAACAACAACCCTAAACAACAACAACGACAACAACAACAACGACAACAACAACCCAAAACAACACAACCCAAAACAACAACAACAACAACCCTAAATATCACCACCAACAACAAAAACAACAACAACAATAACAACTACCCTAAATAAAAACAACAACAACAACGACAACCCTAAATAACAACAAGAACAACAACCCTAAATAACAAC
This sequence comes from Pulicaria dysenterica, assembly GCA_947179395.2. Lineage (NCBI taxonomy): Eukaryota > Viridiplantae > Streptophyta > Magnoliopsida > Asterales > Asteraceae > Pulicaria > Pulicaria dysenterica. The sequence goes on from OX359295.1 coordinate 12,391,354, forward strand.
AACATCATCAACAACAACAACAACAACTTTAAATAACAATAACATCAACAACAACCTTAAACAACAACAACGACATCAACAAATACAACCCTAAATAACAACAACATCTACAACAACCCTAAATAACAATAACAACAACGCTAAATAACAACAATTGCAACAACAAGCCTAAATAACAACAACAACAACAACAACAACAACAACAACCCTAAATAATTGCAACAAAAACCCTAAATAACAACAACAACAACAACCACCCTAAATAACAACAACAACAACAACAACAACAACCTTAAATAACAATAACAACAACAACAACAACCCTAAGTAACAACAACAACAAAAACAACAACAAACCTAACAACAACAACCCTAAACAACAACAATAACAACAACAATAACAACAACAACAACCCTAAATAACAACAACAACAATAACAACCCTAAACAACAACAACGACAACAACAACCGTAAACAACAACAACGACAACAACAACCCAAAACAACAACAACAACAACAACCCTAAATAACACCACCAACAACAAAAACAACAACAACAATAACAACAACCCTAAATAAAAACAACAACAACAACGACAACCCTAAATAACAACAACAACAACAACAACAACAACCCTAAATAACAACAACATCATCAACAACAACTTTAAATAACAATAACATCAACAACAACCCTAAACAACAACAACGACATCAACAAATACAACCCTAAATAACAACAACATCAACAACAACCCTAAATAACAATAACAACAACGCTAAATAACAACAATTGCAACAACAAGCCTAAATAACAACAACAACAACAACAACAACCCTGAATAATTGCAACAACAACCCTAAATAACAACAACAACAACAACAACCACCCTAAATAACAACAACAACAACAACCACCCTAAGTAACAACAACAACAAAAACAACAACAAACCTAAACAATAACAACCCTAAACAACAACAACAACAACAACAACAACAACAACAACCCTAAATAACAATAACAACAACAACAACCCTAAACAACAACAACGAAAACAACAACCGTAAACAACAACAACGACAACAACAACCCAAAACAACAACAACAACAACAACCCTAAATAACACCACCAACAACAAAAACAACAACAACAATAGCAACAACCCTAAATAAAAACAAAAACAACAACGACAACCCTAAATAACAACAACAACAACAACCTTAAATAACAACAACATCATCAACAACAACTTTAAATAACAATATCATCAACAACAACCCTAAACAACAACAACGACATCAACAAATACAACCCTAAATAACAACAACATCAACAACAACCCTAAATAACAACAACAATAACGCTAAATAACAACAATTGCAACAACAAGCCTAAATAACAACAACAACAACAACAACAACAACAACAACCCTAAATAATTGCAACAACAACCCTAAATAATAACAACAACAACAACCACCCTAAATAACAACAACAACAACAACAACAACAACAACAACAACCCTAAGTAACAACAACAACAAAAACAACAACAAACCTAACAACAACAACCCTAAACAACAACAATAACAACAACAATAACAACAACAACAACCCTAAATAACAACAACAACAACAACAACAACCCTAAACAACAACAACGACAACAACAACCGTAAACAACAACAACGACAACAACAACCCAAAACAACAACAACAACAACAACCCTAAATAACACCACCAACAACAAAAACAACAACAACAATAACAACAACCCTAAATAAAAACAACAACAACGACAACCCTAAATAACAACAACAACAACAACCCTAAATAACAACAACATCATCAACAACAACTTTAAATAACAATAACATCAACAACAACCCTAAACAACAACAACGACATCAACAAATACAACCCTAAATAACAACAACATCAACAACAACCCTAAATAACAATAACAACAACGCTAAATAACAACAATTGCAACAACAAGCCTAAATAACAACAACAACAACAACAACAACCCTGAATAATTGCAACAACAACCCTAAATAACAACAACAACAACAACAACCACCCTAAATAACAACAACAACACCAACCACCCTAAGTAACAACAACAACAAAAACAACAACAAACCTAAACAATAACAACCCTAAACAACAACAACAACAACAACAACAACCCTAAATAACAATAACAACAACAACAACCCTAAACAACAACAACGAAAACAACAACCGTAAACAACAACAACGACAACAACAACCCAAAACAACAACAACAACAACAACCCTAAATAACACCACCAACAACAAAAACAACAACAACAATAGCAACAACCCTAAATAAAAACAAAAACAACAACGACAACCCTAAATAACAACAACAACAACAACCTTAAATAACAACAACATCATCAACAACAACTTTAAATAACAATATCATCAACAACAACCCTAAACAACAACAACGACATCAACAAATACAACCCTAAATAACAACAACATCAACAACAACCCTAAATAACAACAACAATAACGCTAAATAACAACAATTGCAACAACAAGCCTAAATAACAACAACAACAACAACAACAACAACAACCCTAAATAATTGCAACAACAACCCTAAATAATAACAACAACAACAACCACCCTAAATAACAACAACAACAACAACAACAACCCTAAGTAACAACAACAACAAAAACAACAACAAACCTAACAACAACAACCCTAAACAACAACAATAACAACAACAACAACAACAACAACCCTAAATAACAACAACAACAACAACAACCCTAAACAACAACAACGACAACAACAACCGTAAACAACAACAACGACAACAACAACCCAAAACAACAACAACAACAACAACCCTAAATAACACCACCAACAACAAAAACAACAACAACAATAACAACAACCCTAAATAAAAAACAACAACAACAACGACAACCCTAAATAACAACAACAACAACAACCCTAAATAACAACAACATCATCAAAAACAACAGCAACAACAACTTTAAATAACAATAACATCAACAACAACCGTAAACAACAACAACGAAAACAACAACCGTAAACAACAACAACGACAACAACAACCCAAAACAACAACAACAACAACAACCCAAAATAACACCACCAACAACAAAAACAACTACAACAATAGCAACAACCCTAAATAAAAACAAAAACAACAACGACAACCCTAAATAACAACAACAACAACAACCTTAAATAACAACAACATCATCAACAACAACTTTAAATAACAATATCATCAACAACAACCCTAAACAACAACAACGACATCAACAAATACAACCCTAAATAACAACAACATCAACAACAACCCTAAATAACAACAACAATAACGCTAAATAACAACAATTGCAACAACAAGCCTAAATAACAACAACAACAACAACAACAACAACAACCCTAAATAATTGCAACAACAACCCTAAATAATAACAACAACAACAACCACCCTAAATAACAACAACAACAACAACAACAACAACCCTAAGTAACAACAACAACAAAAACAACAACAAACCTAACAACAACAACCCTAAACAACAACAATAACAACAACAACAACAACAACAACCCTAAATAACAACAACAACAACAACAACCCTAAACAACAACAACGACAACAACAACCGTAAACAACAACAACGACAACAACAACCCAAAACAACAACAACAACAACAACCCTAAATAACACCACCAACAACAAAAACAACAACAATAACAACAACCCTAAATAAAAACAACAACAACAATGACAACCCTAAATAACAACAACAACAACAACCCTAAATAACAACAACATCATCAACAACAACAGCAACAACAACTTTAAATAACAATAACATCAACAACAACCCTAAGTAACAACAACAACAAAAACAACAACAAACCTAACAACAACAACCCTAAACAACAACAATAACAACAACAACAACAACAACAACCCTAAATAACAACAACAACAACAACAACCCTAAACAACAACAACGACAACAACAACCGTAAACAACAACAACGACAACAACAACCCAAAACAACAACAACAACAACAACCCTAAATAACACCACCAACAACAAAAACAACAACAATAACAACAACCCTAAATAAAAACAACAACAACAATGACAACCCTAAATAACAACAACAACAACAACCCTAAATAACAACAACATCATCAACAACAACAGCAACAACAACTTTAAATAACAATAACATCAACAACAACCCTAAACAACAACAACGACATCAACAAATACAACCCTAAATAACAACAACGACAACAACAACCCTAAATAACAACAACAACAACAACCCTTAATAACAACAATTGCAACAACAACCCTAAATAACAACAACAACAACCCTAAATAACAACAACAACAACCCTAAATAATAACAACAGCAACAACCCTAAATAACAACAACAGCAACAACAACAACAAATAACAACCCTAAATAATAACAACAACAACAACAACCCCCCTAAATAACAACAACAACAACAACAAAAACAACAACCCTAAACAACAAAAACAACAAAAACAACAAACCCTAAACAACAACAACAACAACCCTAAACAACAACAACAACAACAACAACAATAACAACAACAACAACAACCCTAAACAACCACAACAACAGCAACGACAACCCTAAAAAACAACAACATCAACAACAACAACAACAACTAAGTAACAACAACAACAAAAACAACAACAAACCTAACAACAACAACCCTAAACAACAACAATAACAACAACAACAACAACAACAACAACAACAACCCTAAATAACAACAACAACAACAACCCTAAACAACAACAACAACAACAACCCTAAACAACAACAACGACAACAACAACCGTAAACAACAACAACGACAACAACAACCCAAAACAACACAACCCAAAACAACAACAACAACAACAACCCTAAATAACACCACCAACAACAAAAACAACAACAACAATAACAACAACCCTAAATAAAAACAACAACAACAACGACAACCCTAAATAATAACAACAACAACAACCCTAAATAACAACAACATCATCAACAACAACAACAACAACAACTTTAAATAACAATAACATCAACAACAACCCTAAACAACAACAACGACATCAATAAATACAACCCTAAATAACAACAACATCAACAACAAACCTAAATAACAATAACAACAACGCTAAATAACAACAATTGCAACAACAAGCCTAAATAACAACAACAACAACAACTACAACAACAACCCTAAATAATTGCAACAACAACCCTAAATAATAACAACAACAACAACAACCACCCTAAATAACAACAACAACAACAACAACAACAACCTTAAATAACAATAACAACAACATCAACAACAACAACAACAACAACCCTAAGTAACAACAACAACAAAAACAACAACAAACCTAACAACAACAACCCTAAACAACAACAATAACAACAACAATAACAACAACAACAACCCTAAATAACAACAACAACAACAACCCTAAACAACAACAACGACAACAACAACCCAAAACAACACAACCCAAAACAACAACAACAACAACCCTAAATATCACCACCAACAACAAAAACAACAACAACAATAACAACTACCCTAAATAAAAACAACAACAACAACGACAACCCTAAATAACAACAACAACAACAACCCTAAATAACAACAACATCATCAACAACAACAACAACAACTTTAAATAACAATAACATCAACAACAACCCTAAACAACAACAACGACATCAACAAATACAACCCTAAATAACAACAACATCAACAACAAACCTAAATAACAATAACAACAACGCTAAATAACAACAATTGCAACAACAAGCCTAAATAACAACAACAACAACAACAACAACAACAACAACCCTAAATAATTGCAATAACAACCCTAAATAACAAGAACAACAACAACAACCACCCTAAATAACAACAACAACAACAACAACAACAACCTTAAATAACAATAACAACAACATCAACAACAACAACAACAACAACAACAACAACAACCCTAAGTAACAACAACAACAAAAACAACAACAAACCTAACAACAACAACCCTAAACAACAACAATAACAACAACAACAACAACCCTAAATAACAACAACAACAACAACAACCCTAAACAACAAAAACAACAAACCCTAAACAACAACAACAACAACAACAATAACAACAACAACAACAACCCTAAACAACCACAACAACAACAACGACAACCCTAAAAAACAACAACATCAAAAACAACAACAACAACAACAACAACAACCCTAAGTAACAACAACAACAAAAACAACAACAAACCAAACAACAACAACCCTAAACAACATCAATAACAACAACAACAACAACAACAACCCTAAATAACAACAACAACAACAACCCTAAACAACAACAACGACAACAACAACCGTAAACAACAACAACGACAACAACAACCCAAAACAACACAACCCAAAACAACAACAACAACAACCCTAAATATCACCACCAACAACAAAAACAACAACAACAATAACAACTACCCTAAATAAAAACAACAACAACAACGACAACACTAAATAACAACAACAACAACAACCCTAAATAACAACAACATCATCAACAACAACAACAACAACTTTAAATAACAATAACATCAACAACAACCCTAAACAACAACAACGACATCAACAAATACAACCCTAAATAACAACAACATCTACAACAACCCTAAATAACAATAACAACAACGCTAAATAACAACAATTGCAACAACAAGCCTAAATAACAACAACAACAACAACAACAACAACAACAACCCTAAATAATTGCAACAACAACCCTAAATAACAACAACAACAACAACCACCCTAAATAACAACAACAACAACAACAACCTTAAATAACAATAACAACAACATCAACAACAACAACAACCCTAAGTAACAAGAACAACAAAAACAACAACAAACCTAACAACAACAACCCTAAACAACAACAATAACAACAACAACAACAACAACAACCCTAAATAACAACAACAACAACAACAACAACCCTAAACAACAACAACGACAACAACAACCGTAAACAACAACAACGACAACAACAACCCAAAACAACAAAAACAACAACCCTAAATAACACCACCAACAACAAAAACAACAACAACAATAACAACAACCCTAAATAAAAACAACAACAACAACGACAACCCTAAATAACAACAACAACAACAACCCTAAATAACAACAACATCATCAACAACAACTTTAAATAACAATAACATCAACAACAACCCTAAACAACAACAACGACATCAACAAATACAACCCTAAATAACAACAACATCAACAACAACCCTAAATAACAATAACAACAACGCTAAATAACAACAATTGCAACAACAAGCCTAAATAACAACAACAACAACAACAACAACCCTAAATAATTGCAATAACAACCCTAAATAACAACAACAACAACAACAACCACCCTAAATAACAACAACAACAACAACAACCACCCTAAGTAACAACAACAACAAAAACAACAACAAACCTAAACAATAACAACCCTAAACAACAACAACAACAACAACAACAACCCTAAATAACAACAACAACAACAACAACCCTAAACAACAACAACAACGACAACAACAACCGTAAACAACAACAACGACAACAACAACCCAAAACAACACAACCCAAAACAACAACAACAACAACAACCCTAAATAACACCACCAACAACAAAACCAACAACAACAATAACAACAACCCTAAATAAAAACAACAAAAACAACGACAACCCTAAATAACAACAACAACAACAACCCTAAATAACAACAACATCATCAACAACAACAGCAACAACAACTTTAAATAACAATATCCTCAACAACCCTAAACAACAACAACGACATCAACAAATACAACCCTAAATAACAACAACATCAACAACAACCCTAAATAACAACAACAACAACGGTAAATAACAACAATTGCAACAACAAGCCTAAATAACAACAACAACAACAACAACAACAACAACCCTAAATAACAACAACAACAACAACAACCCTAAACAACAACAACGACAACAACAACCGTAAACAACAACAACGACAACAACAACCCAAAACAACAACAACAACAACAACCCTAAATAACACCACCAACAACAAAAACAACAACAATAACAACAACCCTAAATAAAAACAACAACAACAACGACAACCCTAAATAACAACAACAACAACAACCCTAAATAACAACAACATCATCAACAACAACAGCAACAACAACTTTAAATAACAATAACATCAACAACAACCCTAAACAACAACAACGACATCAACAAAGACAACCCTAAATAACAACAACATCAACAACAACCCTAAATAACAACAACAACAACAACCCTTAATAACAACAATTGCAACAACAACCCTAAATAACAACAACAACAACCCTAAATAACAACAACAACAACCCTAAATAATAACAACAGCAACAACCCTAAATAACAACAACAGCAACAACAACAACAAATAACAACCCTAAATAATAACAACAACAACAACAACAACCCCCCTAAATAACAACAACAACAACAAGAACAACAACAAAAACAACAACCCTAAACAACAAAAACAACAAAAACAACAAACCCTAAACAACACCAACAACAACCCTAAACAACAACAACAACAACAACAACAATAACAACATCAACAACAACCCTAAACAACCACAACAACAACAACGACAACCCTAAAAAACAACAACATCAACAACAACAACAACAACTAAGTAACAACAACAACAAAAACAACAACAAACCTAACAACAATAACCCTAAACAACAACAATAACAACAACAACAACAACAACAACAACAACCCTAAATAACAACAACAACAACAACAACCCTAAACAACAACAACGACAACAACAACCGTAAACAACAACAACGACAACAACAACCCAAAACAACACAACCCAAAACAACAACAACAACAACAACCCTAAATAACACCACCAACAACAAAAACAACAACAACAATATAACAACCCTAAATAAAAACAACAACAACAACGACAACCCTAAATAACAACAACAACAACAACCCTAAATAACAACAACATCATCAACAACAACAACAACAACAACTTTAAATAACAATAACATCAACAACAACCCTAAACAACAACAACGACATCAACTAAAACAACCCTAAATAACAACAACATCAACAACAAACCAAAATAACAATAACAACAACGCTAAATAACAACAATTGCAACAACAAGCCTAAATAACAACAACAACAACAACAACAACAACAACCCTAAATAATTGTAACAACAACCCTAAATAACAAGAACAACAACAACCACCCTAAACAACAACAACAACAACAACAACAACAACCTTAAATAACAATAACAACAACATCAACAACAACAACAACAACAACAACAACAACCCTAAGTAACAACAACAACAAAAACAACAACAAACCTAACAACAACAACCCTAAACAACAACAATAACAACAACAACAACAACCATAAATAACAACAACAACAACAACAACCCTAAACAACAAAAACAACAAAAACAACAAACCCTAAACAACAACAACAACAACAACAATAACAACAACAACAACAACCCTAAACAACCACAACAACAACAACAACAACCCTAAAAAACAACAACATCAAAAACAACAACAACAACAACAACAACCCTAAGTAACAACAACAACAAAAACAACAACAAACCAAACAACAACAACCCTAAACAACATCAATAACAACAACAACAACAACAACAACCCTAAATAACAACAACAACAACCCTAAACAACAACAACGACAACAACAACCGTAAACAACAACAACGACAACAACAACCCAAAACAACACAACCCAAAACAACAACAACAACAACCCTAAATATCACCACCAACAACAAAAACAACAACAACAATAACAACTACCCTAAATAAAAACAACAACAACAACGACAACCCTAAATAACAACAACAACAACAACCCTAAATAACAACAACATCATCAACAACAACAACAACTTTAAATAACAATAACATCAACAACAACCCTAAACAACAACTACGACATCAACAAATACAACCCTAAATAACAACAACATCTACAACAACCCTAAATAACAATAACAACAACGCTAAATAACAACAATTGCAACAACAAGCCTAAATAACAACAACAACAACAACAACTACAACAACAACCCTAAATAATTGCCACAACAACCCTAAATAACAACAACAACAACAACCACCCTAAATAACAACAACAACAACAACAACAACAACAACCTTAAATAACAATAACAACAACATCAACAACAACAACAACCCCCCTAAGTAACAACAACAACAAAAACAACAACAAACCTAACAACAACAACCCAAAACAACAACAATAACAACAACAACAACAACAACAACAACAACCCTAAATAACAACAACAACAACAACAACAACCCTAAACAACAACAACGACAACAACAACCGTAAACAACAACAACGACAACAACAACCCAAAACAACAAAAACAACAACCCTAAATAACACCACCAACAACAAAAACAACAACAACAATAACAACAACCCTAAATAAAAACAACAACAACAACGACAACCCTAAATAACAACAACAACAACAACCCTAAATAACAACAACATCATCAACAACAACTTTAAATAACAATAACATCAACAACAACCCTAAACAACAACAACGACATCAACAAATACAACCCTAAATAACAACAACATCAACAACAACCCTAAATAACAATAACAACAACGCTAAATAACAACAATTGCAACAACAAGCCTAAATAACAACAACAACAACAACAACAACAACCCTAAATAATTGCAATAACAACCCTAAATAACAACAACAACAACAACCACCCTAAATAACAACAACAACAACAACAACCACCCTAAGTAACAACAACAACAAAAACAACAACAAACCTAAACAATAACAACCCTAAACAACAACAACAACAACAACAACAACAACCCTAAATAACAACAACAACAACAACAACGACAACAACAACCGTAAACAACAACAACGACAACAACAACCCAAAACAACACAACCCAAAACAACAACAACAACAACAACCCTAAATAACACCACCAACAACAAAACCAACAACAACAATAACAACAACCCTAAATAAAAACAACAATAACAACAACCCTAAATAAAAACAACAACAACAACGACAACCCTAAATAACAACAACCACAACAACCCTAAATAACAACAACATCATCAACAACAACAGCAACAACAACTTTAAATAACAATATCCTCAACAACCCTAAACAACAACAACGACATCAACAAATACAACCCTAAATAACAACAACATCAACAACAACCCTAAATAACAACAACAACAACGCTAAATAACAACAATTGCAACAACAAGCCTAAATAACAACAACAACAACAACAACAACAACAACCCTAAATAACAACAACAACAACAACAACCCTAAACAACAACAACGACAACAACAACCGTAAACAACAACAACGACAACAACAACCCTAAACAACAACAACAACAACAACCCTAAATAACAACAACAACAACAAAAACAACAACAATAACAACAACCCTAAATAAAAACAACAACAACAACGACAACCCTAAATAACAACAACAACAACAACCCTAAATAACAACAACATCATCAACAACAACAGCAACAACAACTTTAAATAACAATAACATCAACAACAACCCTAAACAACAACAACGACATCAACAAAGACAACCCTAAATAACAACAACATCAACAACAACCCTAAATAACAACAACAACAACAATCCTAAATAATTGCAACAACAACCCTAAATAACAACAACAACAACCCTAAATAACAACAACAACAACCCTAAATAATAACAACAGCAACAACCCTAAATAACAACAACAGCAACAACAACAACAAATAACAACCCTAAATAACAATAACAACAACAACCACAACAACAACCCTAAATAACAACAACAACAACAAGAACAACAACAAAAAGAACAACCCTAAACAACAAAAACAACAAAAACAACAAACCCTAAACAACAACAACAACAACCCTAAAAAACAACAACAACAACAACAACAATAACAACATCAACAACAACCCTAAACAACCACAACAACAACAACGACAACCCTAAAAAACAACAACATCAACAACAACAACAACAACTAAGTAACAACAACAACAAAAACAACAACAAACCTAACAACAACAACCCTAAACAACAACAATAACAACAACAACAACAACAACAACAACAACAACAACCCTAAATAACAACAACAACAACAACAACCCTAAACAACAACAACAACAACAACAACCGTAAACAACAACAACGACAACAACAACCCAAAACAACACAACCCAAAACAACAACAACAACAACAACCCTAAATAACACCACCAACAACAAAAACAACAACAACAATAACAACAACCCTAAATAAAAACAACAACAACAACGACAACCCTAAATAATAACAACAACAACAACCCTAAATAACAACAACATCATCAACAACAACAACAACAACAACTTTAAATAACAATAACATCAACAACAACCCTAAACAACAACAACGACATCAACTAATACAACCCTAAATAACAACAACATCAACAACAAACCAAAATAACAATAACAACAACGCTAAATAACAACAATTGCAACAACAAGCCTAAATAACAACAACAACAACAACAACAACAACAACCCTAAATAATTGCAACAACAACCCTAAATAACAACAACAACAACAACCACCCTAAACAACAACAACAACAACAACAACAACAACCCTAAATAACAATAACAACAACAACAACAACAACAACAACAACAACAACAACAACAACCCTAAGTAACAACAACAACAAAAACAACAACAAACCTAACAACAACAACCCTAAACAACAACAACAACAACAACAACAACAACAACAACAACCCTAAATAACAACAACAACAACAACAACCCTAAACAACAACAACGACAACAACAACCATAAACAACAACAACGACAACAACAACCCTAAACAACAACAACAACAACAACCCTAAATAACACCACCAACAACAAAAACAACAACAACAATAACAACCCTAAACAAAAACAACAACAACAACGACAACCCTAAATAACAACAACAACAACAACCCTAAATAACAACAACATCATCAACAACAACAACAACAACAACTTTAAGTAACAATAACATCAACAACAACCCTAAACAACAACAACGACATCAACAAATACAACCCTAAATAACATCAACATCAACAACAACCCTAAATAACAATAACAACAACGCTAAATAACAACAATTGCAACAACAAGCCTAAATAACAACAACAACAACAACAACAACAACAACCCTAAATAATTGTAACAACAACCCTAAATAACAACAACAACAACAACCACCCTAAACAACAACAACAACAACAACAACAACAACCTTAAATAACAACAACAACAACAACAACAACAACAACAACAACAACAACAACAACAACCCTAAATAACAACAACAACAAAAACAACAACAAACCTAACAACAACAACCCTAAACAACAACAATAACAACAACAACAACAACAACAACAACCCTAAATAACAACAACAACAACAACAACCCTAAACAACAACAACGACAACAACAACCACAAACAACAACAACAACAACAACCCTAAACAACAACAACAACAACAACCCTAAATAACAACAACATCAACAACAACAAAAAACAACAATAACAACCCTAAATAACAACAATAACAACAAAAACAACCCTAAATAACAACAACAACAACAACGCTAAATAACAACAATTGCAACAACAAGCCTAAATAACAACAACAACAACAACAACAACCCTAAATAATTGCAATAACAACCTTAAATAACAACAACAACAACAACAACCACCCTAAATAACAACAACAACAACAACAACCACCCTAAGTAACAACAACAACAAAAACAACAACAAACCTAAACAATAACAACCCTAAACAACAACAACAACAACAACAACAACAACCCTAAATAACAACAACAACAACAACAACGACAACAACAACCGTAAACAACAACAACGACAACAACAACGACAACAACAACCCAAAACAACACAACCCAAAACAACAACAACAACAACAACCCTAAATAACACCACCAACAACAAAACCAACAACAACAATAACAACAACCCTAAATAAAAACAACAATAACAACAACCCTAAATAAAAACAACAACAACAACGACAACCCTAAATAACAACAACAACAACAACCCTAAATAACAACAACATCATCAACAACAACAGCAACAACAACTTTAAATAACAATAACATCAACAACAACCCTAAACAACAACTACGACATCAACAAATACAACCCTAAATAACAACAACATCTACAACAACCCTAAATAACAATAACAACAACGCTAAATAACAACAATTGCAACAACAAGCCTAAATAACAACAACAACAACAACAACTACAACAACAACCCTAAATAATTGCCACAACAACCCTAAATAACAACAACAACAACAACCACCCTAAATAACAACAACAACAACAACAACAACAACAACCCTAAATAACAATAACAACAACATCAACAACAACAACAACCCCCCTAAGTAACAACAACAACAAAAACAACAACAAACCTAACAACAACAACCCAAAACAACAACAATAACAACAACAACAACAACAACAACAACAACCCTAAATAACAACAACAACAACAACAACAACCCTAAACAACAACAACGACAACAACAACCGTAAACAACAACAACGACAACAACAACCCAAAACAACAAAAACAACAACCCTAAATAACACCACCAACAACAAAAACAACAACAACAATAACAACAACCCTAAATAAAAACAACAACAACAACGACAACCCTAAATAACAACAACAACAACAACCCTAAATAACAACAACATCATCAACAACAACTTTAAATAACAATAACATCAACAACAACCCTAAACAACAACAACGACATCAACAAATACAACCCTAAATAACAACAACATCAACAACAACCCTAAATAACAATAACAACAACGCTAAATAACAACAATTGCAACAACAAGCCTAAATAACAACAACAACAACAACAACAACAACCCTAAATAATTGCAATAACAACCCTAAATAACAACAACAACAACAACCACCCTAAATAACAACAACAACAACAACAACCACCCTAAGTAACAACAACAACAAAAACAACAACAAACCTAAACAATAACAACCCTAAACAACAACAACAACAACAACCCTAAATAACAACAACAACAACAACAACGACAACAACAACCGTAAACAACAACAACGACAACAACAACCCAAAACAACACAACCCAAAACAACAACAACAACAACAACCCTAAATAACACCACCAACAACAAAACCAACAACAACAATAACAACAACCCTAAATAAAAACAACAATAACAACAACCCTAAATAAAAACAACAACAACAACAACCACCCTAAATAACAACAACAACAACAACCCTAAATAACAACAACATCATCAACAACAACAGCAACAACAACTTTAAATAACAATATCCTCAACAACCCTAAACAACAACAACGACATCAACAAATACAACCCTAAATAACAACAACATCAACAACAACCCTAAATAACAACAACAACAACGCTAAATAACAACAATTGCAACAACAAGCCTAAATAACAACAACAACAACAACAACAACAACAACCCTAAATAACAACAACAACAACAACAACCCTAAACAACAACAACGACAACAACAACCCTAAACAACAACAACGACAACAACAACCCTAAACAACAACAACAACAACAACCCTAAATGACACCAACAACAACAACCCTAAACAACAACAATAACAACAACCCTAAACAAAAACAACAACAACAACGACAACCCTAAATAACAACAACAACAACAACCCTAAATAACAACAACATCATCAACAACAACAGCAACAACAACTTTAAATAACAATAACATCAACAACAACCCTAAACAACAACAACGACATCAACAAAGACAACCCTAAATAACAACAACATCAACAACAACCCTAAATAACAACAACAACAACAACCCTTAATAACAACAATTGCAACAACAACCCTAAATAACAACAACAACAACCCTAAATAACAACAACAACAACCCTAAATAATAACAACAGCAACAACCCTAAATAACAACAACAGCAACAACAACAACAAATAACAACCCTAAATAATAACAACAACAACAACAACAACCCCCCTAAATAACAACAACAACAACAAGAACAACAACAAAAAGAACAACCCTAAATAACAAAAACAACAAAAACAACAAACCCTAAACAACAACAACAACAACCCTAAACAACAACAACAACAACAACAACAATAACAACATCAACAACAACCCTAAACAACCACAACAACAACAACGACAACCCTAAAAAACAACAACATCAACAACAACAACAACAACTAAGTAACAACAACAACAAAAACAACAACAAACCTAACAACAACAACCCTAAACAACAACAATAACAACAACAACAACAACAACAACCCTAAATAACAACAACAACAACAACAACCCTAAACAACAACAACGACAACAACAACCGTAAACAACAACAACGACAACAACAACCCTAAACAACAACAACAACAACAACCCTAAATAACACCACCAACAACAAAAACAACAACAATAACAACAACCCTAAATAAAAACAACAACAACAACGACAACCCTAAATAACAACAACAACAACAACCCTAAATAACAACAACATCATCAACAACAACAGCAACAACAACTTTAAATAACAATATCCTCAACAACCCTAAACAACAACAACGACATCAACAAATACAACCCTAAATAACAACAACATCAACAACAACCCTAAATAACAACAACAACAACTCTAAATAACAACAATTGCAACAACAACCCTAAATAACAACAACAACAACAACAACAACAACAACCCTAAATAACAACAACAACAACAACAACCCTAAACAACAACAACGACAACAACAACCGTAAACAACAACAACGACAACAACAACCCTAAACAACAACAACAACAACAACCCTAAATAACACCACCAACAACAAAAACAACAACAATAACAACAACCCTAAATAAAAACAACAACAACAACGACAACCCTAAATAACAACAACAACAACAACCCTAAATAACAACAACATCATCAACAACAACAGCAACAACAACTTTAAATAACAATAACATCAACAACAACCCTAAACAACAACAACGACATCAACAAAGACAACCCTAAATAACAACAACAGCAACAACAACCCTAAATAACAACAACAACAACAACTCTAAATAACAACAATTGCAACAACAACCCTAAATAACAACAACAACAACCCTAAATAACAACAACAACAACCCTAAATAATAACAACAGCAACAACCCTAAATAACAACAACAGCAACAACAACAACAAATAACAACCCTAAATAACAATAACAACAACAACCACAACAACCCCCCTAAATAACAACAACAACAACAAGAACAACAACAAAAAGAACAACCCTAAACAACAAAAACAACAAAAACAACAAACCCTAAACAACAACAACAACAACCCTAAACAACAACAACAACAACAACAACAATAACAACATCAACAACAACCCTAAACAACCACAACAACAACAACGACAACCCTAAAAAACAACAACATCAACAACAACAACAACAACTAAGTAACAACAACAACAAAAACAACAACAAACCTAACAACAACAACCCTAAACAACAACAATAACAACAACAACAACAACAACAACAACAACAACAACCCTAAATAACAACAACAACAACAACAACCCTAAACAACAACAACGACAACAACAACCGTAAACAACAACAACGACAACAACAACCCAAAACAACACAACCCAAAACAACAACAACAACAACAACCCTAAATAACACCACCAACAACAAAAACAACAACAACAATAACAACAACCCTAAATAAAAACAACAACAACAACGACAACCCTAAATAATAACAACAACAACAACCCTAAATAACAACAACATCATCAACAACAACAACAACAACAACTTTAAATAACAATAACATCAACAACAACCCTAAACAACAACAACGACAACAACTAATACAACCCTAAATAACAACAACATCAACAACAAACCAAAATAACAATAACAACAACGCTAAATAACAACAATTGCAACAACAAGCCTAAATAACAACAACAACAACAACAACAACAACAACCCTAAATAATTGTAACAACAACCCTAAATAACAACAACAACAACAACCACCCTAAACAACAACAACAACAACAACAACAACAACCTTAAATAACAATAACAACAACAACAACAACAACAACAACAACAACAACAACAACAACCCTAAGTAACAACAACAACAAAAACAACAACAAACCTAACAACAACAACCCTAAACAACAACAATAACAACAACAACAACAACAACAACAACCCTAAATAACAACAACAACAACAACAACCCTAAACAACAACAACGACAACAACAACCATAAACAACAACAACAACAACAACAACAACAACAACAACAACAACAACCCTAAATAACACCAACAACAACAACAACAACAACAACAACAACAACCCTAAATAAAAACAACAACAACAACGACAACCCTAAATAACAACAACAACAACAACCCTAAATAACAACAACATCATCAACAACAACAACAACAACAACTTTAAGTAACAATAACATCAACAACAACCCTAAACAACAACAACGACATCAACAAATACAACCCTAAATAACATCAACATCAACAACAACCCTAAATAACAATAACAACAACGCTAAATAACAACAATTGCAACAACAAGCCTAAATAACAACAACAACAACAACAACAACAACAACCCTAAATAATTGTAACAACAACCCTAAATAACAACAACAACAACAACCACCCTAAACAACAACAACAACAACAACAACAACAACCTTAAATAACAATAACAACAACATCAACAACAACAACAACAACAACAACAACAACAACCCTAAGTAACAACAACAACAAAAACAACAACAAACCTAACAACAACAACCCTAAACAACAACAATAACAACAACAACAACAACAACAACAACCCTAAATAACAACAACAACAACAACAACCCTAAACAACAACAACGACAACAACAACCACAAACAACAACAACAACAACAACCCAAAACAACAACAACAACAACAACCCTAAATAACACCACCAACAACAAAAACAACAAAAACAATAACAACCCTAAATAACAACAATAACAACAAAAACAACCCTAAATAACAACAACAACAACAACGCTAAATAACAACAATTGCAACAACAAGCCTAAATAACAACAACAACAACAACAACAACCCTAAATAATTGCAATAACAACCCTAAATAACAACAACAACAACAACAACCACCCTAAATAACAACAACAACAACAACAACCACCCTAAGTAACAACAACAACAAAAACAACAACAAACCTAAACAATAACAACCCTAAACAACAACAACAACAACAACAACAACAACCCTAAATAACAACAACAACAACAACAACGACAACAACAACCGTAAACAACAACAACGACAACAACAACGACAACAACAACCCAAAACAACACAACCCAAAACAACAACAACAACAACAACCCTAAATAACACCACCAACAACAAAACCAACAACAACAATAACAACAACCCTAAATAAAAACAACAATAACAACAACCCTAAATAAAAACAACAACAACAACGACAACCCTAAATAACAACAACAACAACAACCCTAAATAACAACAACATCATCAACAACAACAGCAACAACAACTTTAAATAACAATAACATCAACAACAACCCTAAACAACAACTACGACATCAACAAATACAACCCTAAATAACAACAACATCTACAACAACCCTAAATAACAATAACAACAACGCTAAATAACAACAATTGCAACAACAAGCCTAAATAACAACAACAACAACAACAACTACAACAACAACCCTAAATAATTGCCACAACAACCCTAAATAACAACAACAACAACAACCACCCTAAATAACAACAACAACAACAACAACAACAACAACCTTAAATAACAATAACAACAACATCAACAACAACAACAACCCCCCTAAGTAACAACAACAACAAAAACAACAACAAACCTAACAACAACAACCCAAAACAACAACAACAACAACAACAACAACAACAACAACAACAACCCTAAAT
Organism: Pulicaria dysenterica; assembly: GCA_947179395.2. Taxonomy (NCBI): domain Eukaryota; kingdom Viridiplantae; phylum Streptophyta; class Magnoliopsida; order Asterales; family Asteraceae; genus Pulicaria; species Pulicaria dysenterica. Next base: position 12,411,988 of record OX359295.1, read on the forward strand.
AACAACAACAACAACAACAACAACCCTAAACAACAACAACAACAACAACAACCGTAAACAACAACAACGACAACAACAACCCAAAACAACAAAAACAACAACCCTAAATAACACCACCAACAACAAAAACAACAACAACAATAACAACAACCCTAAATAAAAACAACAACAACAACAACAACCCTAAATAACAACAACAACAACAACCCTAAATAACAACAACATCATCAACAACAACTTTAAATAACAATAACATCAACAACAACCCTAAACAACAACAACGACATCAACAAATACAACCCTAAATAACAACAACATCAACAACAACCCTAAATAACAATAACAACAACGCTAAATAACAACAATTGCAACAACAAGCCTAAATAACAACAACAACAACAACAACAACAACCCTAAATAATTGCAATAACAACCCTAAATAACAACAACAACAACAACCACCCTAAATAACAACAACAACAACAACAACCACCCTAAGTAACAACAACAACAAAAACAACAACAAACCTAAACAATAACAACCCTAAACAACAACAACAACAACAACCCTAAATAACAACAACAACAACAACAACGACAACAACAACCGTAAACAACAACAACGACAACAACAACCCAAAACAACACAACCCAAAACAACAACAACAACAACAACCCTAAATAACACCACCAACAACAAAAACAACAACAACAATAACAACAACCCTAAATAAAAACAACAATAACAACAACCCTAAATAAAAACAACAACAACAACGACAACCCTAAATAACAACAACAACAACAACCCTAAATAACAACAACATCATCAACAACAACAGCAACAACAACTTTAAATAACAATATCCTCAACAACCCTAAACAACAACAACGACATCAACAAATACAACCCTAAATAACAACAACATCAACAACAACCCTAAATAACAACAACAACAACGGTAAATAACAACAATTGCAACAACAAGCCTAAATAACAACAACAACAACAACAACAACAACAACCCTAAATAACAACAACAACAACAACAACCCTAAACAACAACAACGACAACAACAACCCTAAACAACAACAACGACAACAACAACCCTAAACAACAACAACAACAACAACCCTAAATAACACCACCAACAACAAAAACAACAACAATAACAACAACCCTAAATAAAAACAACAACAACAACGACAACCCTAAATAACAACAACAACAACAACCCTAAATAACAACAACATCATCAACAACAACAGCAACAACAACTTTAAATAACAATAACATCAACAACAACCCTAAACAACAACAACGACATCAACAAAGACAACCCTAAATAACAACAACATCAACAACAACCCTAAATAACAACAACAACAACAACCCTAAATAACAACAATTGCAACAACAACCCTAAATAACAACAACAACAACCCTAAATAACAACAACAACAACCCTAAATAATAACAACAGCAACAACCCTAAATAACAACAACAGCAACAACAACAACAAATAACAACCCTAAATAACAATAACAACAACAACAACAACAACCCCCCTAAATAACAACAACAACAACAAGAACAACAACAAAAAGAACAACCCTAAACAACAAAAACAACAAAAACAACAAACCCTAAACAACAACAACAACAACCCTAAACAACAACAACAACAACAACAACAATAACAACATCAACAACAACCCTAAACAACCACAACAACAACAACGACAACCCTAAAAAACAACAACATCAACAACAACAACAACAACTAAGTAACAACAACAACAAAAACAACAACAAACCTAACAACAACAACCCTAAACAACAACAATAACAACAACAACAACAACAACAACCCTAAATAACAACAACAACAACAACAACCCTAAACAACAACAACGACAACAACAACCGTAAACAACAACAACGACAACAACAACCCTAAACAACAACAACAACAACAACCCTAAATAACACCACCAACAACAAAAACAACAACAATAACAACAACCCTAAATAAAAACAACAACAACAACGACAACCCTAAATAACAACAACAACAACAACCCTAAATAACAACAACATCATCAACAACAACAGCAACAACAACTTTAAATAACAATAACATCAACAACAACCCTAAACAACAACAACGACATCAACAAAGACAACCCTAAATAACAACAACATCAACAACAACCCTAAATAACAACAACAACAACAACCCTTAATAACAACAATTGCAACAACAACCCTAAATAACAACAACAACAACCCTAAATAACAACAACAACAACCCTAAATAATAACAACAGCAACAACCCTAAATAACAACAACAGCAACAACAACAACAAATAACAACCCTAAATAACAACAACAACAACAACAACAACCCCCCTAAATAACAACAACAACAACAAGAACAACAACAAAAACAACAACCCTAAACAACAAAAACAACAAAAACAACAAACCCTAAACAACAACAACAACAACCCTAAACAACAACAACAACAACAACAACAATAACAACATCAACAACAACCCTAAACAACCACAACAACAACAACGACAACCCTAAAAAACAACAACATCAACAACAACAACAACAACTAAGTAACAACAACAACAAAAACAACAACAAACCTAACAACAACAACCCTAAACAACAACAATAACAACAACAACAACAACAACAACCCTAAATAACAACAACAACAACAACAACCCTAAACAACAACAACGACAACAACAACCGTAAACAACAACAACGACAACAACAACCCAAAACAACACAACCCAAAACAACAACAACAACAACAACCCTAAATAACACCACCAACAACAAAAACAACAACAACAATAACAACAACCCTAAATAACAACAACAACAACAACGACAACCCTAAATAATAACAACAACAACAACCCTAAATAACAACAACATCATCAACAACAACAACAACAACAACTTTAAATAACAATAACATCAACAACAACCCTAAACAACAACAACGACATCAACTAATACAACCCTAAATAACAACAACATCAACAACAAACCAAAATAACAATAACAACAACGCTAAATAACAACAATTGCAACAACAAGCCTAAATAACAACAACAACAACAACAACAACAACAACCCTAAATAATTGTAACAACAACCCTAAATAACAACAACAACAACAACCACCCTAAACAACAACAACAACAACAACAACAACAACCCTAAATAACAACAACAACAACATCAACAACAACAACAACAACAACAACAACAACAACCCTAAGTAACAACAACAACAAAAACAACAACAAACCTAACAACAACAACCCTAAACAACAACAATAACAACAACAACAACAACAACAACAACCCTAAACAACAATAACAACAACTACAACAACAACCCTAAACAACAACAACGACAACAACAACCATAAACAACAACAACGACAACAACAACCACAAACAACAACAACAACAACAACCCTAAATAACACCACCAACAACAAAAACAACAACAACAATAACAACCCTAAATAAAAACAACAACAACAACGACAACCCTAAATAACAACAACAACAACAACCCTAAATAACAACAACATCATCAACAACAACAACAACAACAACTTTAAGTAACAATAACATCAACAACAACCCTAAACAACAACAACGACATCAACAAATACAACCCTAAATAACATCAACATCAACAACAACCCTAAATAACAATAACAACAACGCTAAATAACAACAATTGCAACAACAAGCCTAAATAACAACAACAACAACAACAACCCTAAATAATTGCAACAACAACCCTAAATAACAACAACAACAACAACAACCACCCTAAATAACAACAACAACAACAACAGCCACCCTAAGTAACAACAACAACAAAAACAACAACAAACCTAAACAATAACAACCGTAAACAACAACAACAACAACAACAACCCTAAATAACAACAACAACAACAACAACCGTAAACAACAACAACGACAACAACAACCGTAAACAACAACAACGACAACAACAACCCAAAACAACAACAACAACAACAACCCTAAATAACACCACCAACAACAAAAACAACAACAACAATAACAACAACCCTAAATAAAAACAACAACAACAACGACAACCCTAAATAACAACAACAACAACAACCCTAAATAACAACAACATCATCAACAACAACAACTTTAAATAACAATAACATCAACAACAACCCTAAACAACAACAACGACATCAACAAATACAACCCTAAATAACAACAACATCAACAACAAACCTAAATAACAATAACAACAACGCTAAATAACAACAATTGCAACAACAAGCCTAAATAACAACAACAACAACAACAACCCTAAATAATTGCAATAACAACCCTAAATAATTGCAATAACAACCCTAAATAACAACAACAACAACAACAACCACCCTAAATAACAACAACAACAACAACAACCTTAAATAACAATAACAACAACATCAACAACAACAACAACAACAACAACAACAACAACCCTAAGTAACAACAACAACAAAAACAACAACAAACCTAACAACAACAACCCTAAACAACAACAATAACAACAACAACAACAACAACAACAACAACAACCCTAAATAACAACAACAACAACAACCCTAAACAACAACAACGACAACAACAACCGTAAACAACAACAACGACAACAACAACCCAAAACAACAAACCCTAAACAACAACAACAACAACAATCCTAAATAATAACAACAACAACAACAACAATAATAACAACAACAACAACAACCCTAAACAACCACAACAACAACAACGACAACCCTAAAAAACAACAACATCAACAACAACAACAACAACCCTAAATAACAACAACAACAACAACAACCCTAAACAACAACAACGACAACAACAACCATAAACAACAACAACGACAACAACAACCCAAAACAACACAACCCAAAACAACAACAACAACCCTAAATAACAACAACATCATCAACAACAACAGCAACAACAACTTTAAATAACAATATCCTCAACAACCCTAAACAACAACAACGACATCAACAAATACAACCCTAAATAACAACAACATCAACAACAACCCTAAATAACAACAACAACAACGGTAAATAACAACAATTGCAACAACAAGCCTAAATAACCACAACAACAACAACAACAACAACAACCCTAAATAACAACAACAACAACAACAACCCTAAACAACAACAACGACAACAACAACCGTAAACAACAACAACGACAACAACAACCCAAAACAACAACAACAACAACCCTAAATAACACCACCAACAACAAAAACAACAACAATAACAACAACCCTAAATAAAAACAACAACAACAACGACAACCCTAAATAACAACAACAACAACAACCCTAAATAACAACAACATCATCAACAACAACAGCAACAACAACTTTAAATAACAATAACATCAACAACAACCCTAAACAACAACAACGACAACAACAACGACAACCCTAAATAACAACAACATCAACAACAACCCTAAATAACAACAACAACAACAACCCTAAATAACAACAATTGCAACAACAACCCTAAATAACAACAACAACAACCCTAAATAACAACAACAACAACCCTAAATAATAACAACAGCAACAACCCTAAATAACAACAACAGCAACAACAACAACAAATAACAACCCTAAATAATAACAACAACAACAACAACAACCCCCCTAAATAACAACAACAACAACAAGAACAACAACAAAAACAACAACCCTAAACAACAAAAACAACAAAAACAACAAACCCTAAACAACAACAACAACAACCCTAAACAACAACAACAACAACAACAACAATAACAACATCAACAACAACCCTAAACAACCACAACAACAACAACGACAACCCTAAAAAACAACAACATCAACAACAACAACAACAACAACAAAAACAACAACAAACCTAACAACAACAACCCTAAACAACAACAATAACAACAACAACAACAACAACAACAACAACCCTAAATAACAACAACAACAACAACAACCCTAAACAACAACAACGACAACAACAACCGTAAACAACAACAACGACAACAACAACCCAAAACAACACAACCCAAAACAACAACAACAACAACAACCCTAAATAACACCACCAACAACAAAAACAACAACAACAATAACAACAACCCTAAATAAAAACAACAACAACAACGACAACCCTAAATAACAACAACAACAATAACCCTAAATAACAACAACATCATCAACAACAACAACAACAACAACTTTAAATAACAATAACATCAACAACAACCCTAAACAACAACAACGACATCAACTAATACAACCCTAAATAACAATAACAACAACGCTAAATAACAACAATTGCAACAACAAGCCTAAATAACAACAACAACAACAACAACAACAACAACAACAACAACCCTAAATAATTGTAACAACAACCCTAAATAACAACAACAACAACAACCACCCTAAACAACAACAACAACAACAACAACAACAACCTTAAATAACAATAACAACAACATCAACAACAACAACAACAACAACAACAACAACAACAACCCTAAGTAACAACAACAACAAAAACAACAACAAACCTAACAACAACAACCCTAAACAACAACCCTAAATAACAACAACAACAACAACAACAACCCTAAATAACAACAACAACAACAACAACCCTAAACAACAACAACGACAACAACAACCATAAACAACAACAATGACAACAACAACCCAAAACAACAACAACAACAACAACAACAACCCAAAACAACAACAACAACAACAACCCTAAATAACACCACCAACAACAAAAACAACAACAACAATAACAACCCTAAATAAAAACAACAACAACAACGACAACCCTAAATAACAACAACAACAACAACCCTAAATAACAACAACATCATCAACAACAACAACAACAACAACTTTAAGTAACAATAACATCAACAACAACCCTAAACAACAACAACGACATCAACAAATACAACCCTAAATAACATCAACATCAACAACAACCCTAAATAACAATAACAACAACGCTAAATAACAACAATTGCAACAACAAGCCTAAATAACAACAACAACAACAACAACCCTAAATAACAACAACAACAACAACAACCACCCTAAATAACAACAACAACAACAGCCACCCTAAGTAACAACAACAACAAAAACAACAACAAACCTAAACAATAACAACCTTAAACAACAACAACAACAACAACAACCCTAAATAACAACAACAACAACAACAACCCTAAACAACAACAACGACAACAACAACCGTAAACAACAACAACGACAAGAACAACCCAAAACAACAACAACAACAACAACCCTAAATAACACCACCAACAACAAAAACAACAACAACAATAACAACAACCCTAAATAAAAACAACAACAACAACGACAACCCTAAATAACAACAACAACAACAACCCTAAATAACAACAACATCATCAACAACAACAACAACAACTTTAAATAACAATAACATCAACAACAACCCTAAACAACAACAACGACATCAACAAATACAACCCTAAATAACAACAACATCAACAACAAACCTAAATAACAATAACAACAACGCTAAATAACAACAATTGCAACAACAAGCCTAAATAACAACAACAACAACAACAACCCTAAATAATTGCAATAACAACCCTAAATAACAACAACAACAACAACAACCACCCTAAATAACAACAACAACAACAACAACCTTAAATAACAATAACAACAACATCAACAACAACAACAACAACAACAACAACAACCCTAAGTAACAACAACAACAAAAACAACAACAAACCTAACAACAACAACCCTAAACAACAACAATAACAACAACAACAACAACAACAACAACCCTAAATAACAACAACAACAACAACAACCCTAAACAACAACGACAACAACAACCGTAAACAACAACAACGACAACAACAACCCAAAACAACAAACCCTAAACAACAACAACAACAACCCTAAATAATAACAACAACAACAACAACAACAATAATAACAACAACAACAACAACCCTAAACAACCACAACAACAACAACGACAACCCTAAAAAACAACAACATCAACAACAACAACAACAACCCTAAATAACAACAACAACAACAACAACCCTAAACAACAACAACGACAACAACAACCATAAACTACAACAACGACAACAACAACCCAAAACAACACAACCCAAAACAACAACAACAACAACAACCCTAAATAACACCACCAACAACAAAAACAACAACAACAATAACAACCCTAAATAAAAACAACAACAACAACGACAACCCTAAATAACAACAACAACAACAACCCTAAATAACAACAACATCATCAACAACAACAACAACAACAACTTTAAATAACAATAACATCAACAACAACCCTAAACAACAACAAAGACATCAACAAATACAACCCTAAATAACATCAACATCAACAACAACCCTAAATAACAATAACAACAACATCAACAACAACAACAACAACAACAACAACAACCCTAAGTAACAACAACAACAAAAACAACAACAAACCTAACAACAACAACCCTAAACAACAACAATAACAACAACAACAACAACAACAACCCTAAATAACAACAACAACAACAACAACCCTAAACAACAACAACGACAACAACAACCGTAAACAACAACAACGACAACAACAACCCAAAACAACAAACCCTAAACAACAACAACAACAACAACCCTAAATAATAACAACAACAACAACAACAACAATAATAACAACAACAACAACAACCCTAAACAACCACAACAACAACAACGACAACCCTAAAAAACAACAACATCAACAACAACAACAACAACCCTAAATAACAACAACAACAACAACAACCCTAAACAACAACAACGACAACAACAATCATAAACAACAACAACGACAACAACAACCCAAAACAACACAACCCAAAACAACAACAACAACAACAACCCTAAATAACACCACCAACAACAAAAACAACAACAACAATAACAACCCTAAACAAAAACAACAACAACAACTAACAACCCTAAATAACAACAACATCATCAACAACAACAACAACAACAACTTTAAATAACAATAACATCAACAACAACCCTAAACAACAACAACGACATCAACAAATACAACCCTAAATAACATCAACAACAACAACAACCCTAAATAACAACAACAACAACGCTAAATAACAACAATTGCAACAACAAGCCTAAATAACAACAACAACAACAACAACCCTAAATAATTGCAACAACAACCCTAAATAACAACAACAACAACAACAACCACCCTAAATAACAACAACAACAACAACAGCCACCCTAAGTAACAACAACAACAAAAACAACAACAAACCTAAACAATAACAACCCTAAACAACAACAACAACAACAACAACCCTAAATAACAACAACAACAACAACAACCCTAAACAACAACAACGACAACAACAACCGTAAACAACAACAACGACAACAACAACCCAAAACAACAACAACAACAACAACCCTAAATAACACCTCCAACAACAAAAACAACAACAACAATAACAACAACCCTAAATAAAAACAACAACAACAACGACAACCCTAAATAACAACAACAACAACAACCCTAAATAACAACAACATCATCAACAACAACAACAACAACAACTTTAAATAACAAGAACATCAACAACAACCCTAAACAACAACAACGACATCAACAAATACAACCCTAAATAACAACAACATCAACAAGAAACCTAAATAACAATAACAACAACGCTAAATAACAACAATTGCAACAACAAGCCTAAATAACAACAACAACAACAACAACCCTAAATAATTGCAATAACAACCCTAAATAACAACAACAACAACAACAACCACCATAAATAACAACAACAACAACAACAACCTTAAATAACAACAACAACAACATCAACAACAACAACAACAACAACAACAACAACAACCCTAAATAACAACAACAACAAAAACAACAACAAACCTAACAACAACAACCCTAAACAACAACAATAACAACAACAACAACAACAACCCTAAATAACAACAACATCATCATCAACAACAACAACAACAACTTTAAATAACAACTACAGCAACAACAACCCTAAACAACAACAACAACAACAACAACCCTAAATAACAACAACAACAACAACCCTAAACAACAACGACAACAACAACCGTAAACAACAACAACGACAACAACAACCCAAAACAACAAACCCTAAATAACAACAACAACAACAACCCTAAATAATAACAACAACAACAACAACAACAATAATAACAACAACAACAACAACCCTAAACAACCACAACAACAACAACGACAACCCTAAAAAACAACAACATCAACAACAACAACAACAATAACAACCCTAAATAACAACAACAACAACAACAACCCTAAACAACAACAACGACAACAACAACCATAAACTACAACAACGACAACAACAACCCAAAACAACACAACCCAAAACAACAACAACAACAACAACCCTAAATGACACCAACAACAACAACCCTAAACAACAACAACAACAACAACCCTAAACAAAAACAACAACAACAACTAACAACCCTAAATAACAACAACATCATCAACAACAACAACAACAACAACTTTAAATAACAATAACATCAACAACAACCCTAAACAACAACAACGACATCAACAAATACAACCCTAAATAACATCAACATCAACAACAACCCTAAATAACAATAACAACAACATCAACAACAACCACAACAACAACAACAACAACCCTAAATAACAACAACAACAAAAACAACAATAAACCTAACAACAACAACCCTAAACAACAACAATAACAACAACAACAACAACAACAACCCTAAATAACAACAACAACAACAACAACCCTAAACAACAACAACGACAACAACAACCGTAAACAACAACAACGACAACAACAACCCAAAACAACAAACCCTAAACAACAACAACAACAACAACCCTAAATAATAACAACAACAACAACAACAACAATAATAACAACAACAACAACAACCCACAACAACAACAACCCTAAATAACAACAACAACAACAACAACCCTAAACAACAACAACGACAACAACAACCGTAAACAACAACAACGACAACAACAACCCAAAACAACAAACCCTAAACAACAACAACAACAACAACCCTAAATAGTAACAACAACAACAACAACAACAATAATAACAACAACAACAACAACCCTAAACAACCACAACAACAACAACGACAACCCTAAAAAACAACAACATCAACAACAACAACAACAACCCTAAATAACAACAACAACAACAACAACCCTAAACAACAACAACGACAACAACAACCATAAACAACAACAACGACAACAACAACCCAAAACAACACAACCCAAAACAACAACAACAACAACAACCCTAAATAACAACAACATCATCAACAACAACAGCAACAACAACTTTAAATAACAATATCCTCAACAACCCTAAACAACAACAACGACATCAACAAATACAACCCTAAATAACAACAACATCAACAACAACCCTAAATAACAACAACAACAACGGTAAATAACAACAATTGCAACAACAAGCCTAAATAACCACAACAACAACAACAACAACAACAACCCTAAATAACAACAACAACAACAACAACCCTAAACAACAACAACGACAACAACAACCGTAAACAACAACAACGACAACAACAACCCAAAACAACAACAACAACAACCCTAAATAACACCACCAACAACAAAAACAACAACAATAACAACAACCCTAAATAAAAACAACAACAACAACGACAACCCTAAATAACAACAACAACAACAACCCTAAATAACAACAACATCATCAACAACAACAGCAACAACAACTTTAAATAACAATAACATCAACAACAACCCTAAACAACAACAACGACATCAACAAAGACAACCCTAAATAACAACAACATCAACAACAACCCTAAATAACAACAACAACAACAACCCTTAATAACAACAATTGCAACAACAACCCTAAATAACAACAACAACAACCCTAAATAACAACAACAACAACCCTAAATAATAACAACAGCAACAACCCTAAACAACCACAACAACAACAACGACAACCCTAAAAAACAACAACATCAACAACAACAACAACAACCCTAAATAACAACAACAACAACAACAACCCTAAACAACAACAACGACAACAACAACCATAAACTACAACAACGACAACAACAACCCAAAACAACACAACCCAAAACAACAACAACAACAACAACCCTAAATAACACCACCAACAACAAAAACAACAACAACAATAACAACCCTAAATAAAAACAACAACAACAACGACAACCCTAAATAACAACAACAACAACAACCCTAAATAACAACAACATCATCAACAACAACAACAACAACAACTTTAAATAACAATAACATCAACAACAACCCTAAACAACAACAACGACATCAACAAATACAACCCTAAATAACATCAACATCAACAACAACCCTAAATAACAATAACAACAACATCAACAACAACCACAACAACAACAACAACAACCCTAAGTAACAACAACAACAAAAACAACAATAAACCTAACAACAACAACCCTAAACAACAACAATAACAACAACAACAACAACAACAACCCTAAATAACAACAACAACAACAACAACCCTAAACAACAACAACGACAACAACAACCGTAAACAACAACAACGACAACAACAACCCAAAACAACAAACCCTAAACAACAACAACAACAACAACCCTAAATAATAACAACAACAACAACAACAATAAACAACAACAACAACAACCCACAACAACAACAACCCTAAATAACAACAACAACAACAACAACCCTAAACAACAACAACGACAACAACAACCCTAAACAACAACAACAACAACAACAACCCAAAACAACAAACCCTAAACAACAACAACAACAACAACCCTAAATAGTAACAACAACAACAACAACAACAATAATAACAACAACAACAACAACCCTAAACAACAACAACAACAACAACGACAACCCTAAAAAACAACAACATCAACAACAACAACAACAACCCTAAATAACAACAACAACAACAACAACCCTAAACAACAACAACGACAACAACAACCATAAACAACAACAACGACAACAACAACCCAAAACAACACAACCCAAAACAACAACAACAACAACAACCCTAAATAACAACAACATCATCAACAACAACAGCAACAACAACTTTAAATAACAATATCCTCAACAACCCTAAACAACAACAACGACATCAACAAATACAACCCTAAATAACAACAACATCAACAACAACCCTAAATAACAACAACAACAACGGTAAATAACAACAATTGCAACAACAAGCCTAAATAACCACAACAACAACAACAACAACAACAACCCTAAATAACAACAACAACAACAACAACCCTAAATAACAACAACGACAACAACAACCGTAAACAACAACAACGACAACAACAACCCAAAACAACAACAACAACAACCCTAAATAACACCACCAACAACAAAAACAACAACAACAACAACAACCCTAAATAAAAACAACAACAACAACGACAACCCTAAATAACAACAACAACAACAACCCTAAATAACAACAACATCATCAACAACAACAGCAACAACAACTTTAAATAAAAATAACATCAACAACAACCCTAAACAACAACAACGACATCAACAAATACAACCCTAAATAACAACAACATCAACAACAACCCTAAATAACAACAACAACAACAACCCTAAATAACAACAATTGCAACAACAACCCTAAATAACAACAACAACAACCCTAAATAACAACAACAACAACCCTAAATAATAACAACAGCAACAACCCTAAATAACAACAACAGCAACAACAACAACAAATAACAACCCTAAATAATAACAACAACAACAACAACAACCCCCCTAAATAACAACAACAACAACAAGAACAACAACAAAAACAACAACCCTAAACAACAAAAACAACAAAAACAACAAACCCTAAACAACAACAACAACAACCCTAAACAACAACAACAACAACAACAATAACAACATCAACAACAACCCTAAACAACCACAACAACAACAACGACAACCCTAAAAAACAACAACATCAACAACAACAACAACAACAACAAACCTAACAACAACAACCCTAAACAACAACAATAACAACAACAACAACAACAACAACAACAACCCTAAATAACAACAACAACAACAACAACCCTAAACAACAACAACGACAACAACAACCGTAAACAACAACAACGACAACAACAACCCAAAACAACACAACCCAAAACAACAACAACAACAACAACCCTAAATAACACCACCAACAACAAAAACAACAACAACAATAACAACAACCCTAAATAAAAACAACAACAACAACGACAACCCTAAATAACAACAACAACAACAACCCTAAATAACAACAACATCATCAACAACAACAACAACAACAACTTTAAATAACAATAACATCAACAACAACCCTAAACAACAACAACGACATCAACTAATACAACCCTAAATAACAACAACATCAACAACAAACCAAAATAACAATAACAACAACGCTAAATAACAACAATTGCAACAACAAGCCTAAATAACAACAACAACAACAACAACAACAACAACCCTAAATAATTGTATAAACAACCCTAAATAACAACAACAACAACAACCACCCTAAACAACAACAACAACAACAACAACAACAACAACAACCTTAAATAACAATAACAACAACATCAACAACAACAACAACAACAACAACAACAACAACCCTAAGTAACAACAACAACAAAAACAACAACAAACCTAACAACAACAACCCTAAACAACAACAATAACAACAACAACAACAACAACAACAACCCTAAATAACAACAACAACAACAACAACCCTAAACAACAACAACGACAACAACAACCACAAACAACAACAATAACAACAACAACCCAAAACAACAACAACAACAACAACCCTAAATAACACCACCAACAACAAAAACAACAACAACAATAACAACCCTAAATAAAAACAACAACAACAACGACAACCCTAAATAACAACAACAACAACAACCCTAAATAACAACAACATCATCAACAACAACAACAACAACAACTTTAAGTAACAATAACATCAACAACAACCCTAAACAACAACAACGACATCAACAAATACAACCCTAAATAACATCAACATCAACAACAACCCTAAATAACAACAACAACAACAACGCTAAATAACAACAATTGCAACAACAAGCCTAAATAACAACAACAACAACAACAACCCTAAATAATTGCAACAACAACCCTAAATAACAACAACAACAACAACAACCACCCTAAATAACAACAACAACAACAACAGCCACCCTAAGTAACAACAACAACAAAAACAACAACAAACCTAAACAATAACAACCTTAAACAACAACAACAACAACAACAACCCTAAACAACAACAACAACAACAACAACCCTAAACAACAACAACGACAACAACAACCGTAAACAACAACAACGACAACAACAACCCAAAACAACAACAACAACAACCCTAAATAACACCACCAACAACAAAAACAACAACAATAACAACAACCCTAAATAAAAACAACAACAACAACGACAACCCTAAATAACAACAACAACAACAACCCTAAATAACAACAACATCATCAACAACAACAGCAACAACAACTTTAAATAAAAATAACATCAACAACAACCCTAAACAACAACAACGACATCAACAAAGACAACCCTAAATAACAACAACATCAACAACAACCCTAAATAACAACAACAACAACAACCCTTAATAACAACAATTGCAACAACAACCCTAAATAACAACAACAACAACCCTAAATAACAACAACAACAACCCTAAATAATAACAACAGCAACAACCCTAAATAACAACAACAGCAACAACAACAACAAATAACAACCCTAAATAACAATAACAACAACAACAACAACATCAACCCTAAATAACAACAACAACAACAAGAACAACAACAACAACAACAACCCTAAACAACAAAAACAACAAAAACAACAAACCCTAAACAACAACAACAACAACCCTAAACAACAACAACAACAACAACAACAATAACAACATCAACAACAACCCTAAACAACCACAACAACAACAACGACAACCCTAAAAAACAACAACATCAACAACAACAACAACAACAACAAACCTAACAACAACAACCCTAAACAACAACAATAACAACAACAACAACAACAACAACAACAACCCTAAATAACAACAACAACAACAACAACCCTAAACAACAACAACGACAACAACAACCGTAAACAACAACAACGACAACAACAACCCAAAACAACACAACCCAAAACAACAACAACAACTACAACCCTAAATAACACCACCAACAACAAAAACAACAACAACAATAACAACAACCCTAAATAAAAACAACAACAACAACAACAACCCTAAATAACAACAACAACAACAACCCTAAATAACAACAACATCATCAACAACAACAACAACAACAACTTTAAATAACAATAACATCAACAACAACCCTAAACAACAACAACGACATCAACTAATACAACCCTAAATAACAACAACATCAACAACAAACCAAAATAACAATAACAACAACGCTAAATAACAACAATTGCAACAACAAGCCTAAATAACAACAACAACAACAACAACAACAACAACAACCCTAAATAATTGTATAAACAACCCTAAATAACAACAACAACAACAACCACCCTAAACAACAACAACAACAACAACAACAACAACAACAACCATAAATAACAATAACAACAACAACAACAACAACAACAACAACAACAACAACAACAACCCTAAATAACAACAACAACAAAAACAACAACAAACCTAACAACAACAACCCTAAACAACAACAATAACAACAACAACAACAACAATAACCACCCTAAATAACAACAACAACAACAACAACCCTAAACAACAACAACGACAACAACAACCATAAACAACAACAACGACAACAACAACCACAAACAACAACAACAACAACAACCCTAAATAACACCACCAACAACAAAAACAACAACAACAATAACAACCCTAAACAAAAACAACAACAACAACAACAACCCTAAATAACAACAACAACAACAACCCTAAATAACAACAACATCATCAACAACAACAACAACAACAACTTTAAGTAACAATAACATCAACAACAACCCTAAACAACAACAACGACATCAACAAATACAACCCTAAATAACATCAACATCAACAACAACCCTAAATAACAATAACAACAACGCTAAATAACAACAATTGCAACAACAAGCCTAAATAACAACAACAACAACAACAACCCTAAATAATTGCAACAACAACCCTAAATAACAACAACAACAACAACAACCACCCTAAATAACAACAACAACAACAACAGCCACCCTAAGTAACAACAACAACAAAAACAACAACAAACCTAAACAATAACAACCTTAAACAACAACAACAACAACAACAACCCTAAACAACAACAACAACAACAACAACCCTAAACAACAACAACGACAACAACAACCGTAAACAACAACAACGACAACAACAACCCAAAACAACAACAACAACAACAACCCTAAATAACACCACCAACAACAAAAACAACAACAACAATAACAACAACCCTAAATAAAAACAACAACAACAACGACAACCCTAAATAACAACAACAACAACAACCCTAAATAACAACAACATCATCAACAACAACAACAACAACTTTAAATAACAATAACATCAACAACAACCCTAAACAACAACAACGACATCAACAAATACAACCCTAAATAACAACAACATCAACAACAAACCTAAATAACAATAACAACAACGCTAAATACCAACAATTGCAACAACAAGCCTAAATAACAACAACAACAACAACAACCCTAAATAATTGCAATAACAACCCTAAATAACAACAACAACAACAACAACCACCCTAAATAACAACAACAACAACAACAACCTTAAATAACAATAACAACAACATCAACAACAACAACAACAACAACAACAACCCTAAGTAACAACAACAACAAAAACAACAACAAACCTAACAACAACAACCCTAAACAACAACAATAACAACAACAACAACAACAACAACAACAACAACCCTAAATAACAACAACAACAACAACAACCCTAAACAACAACGACAACAACAACCGTAAACAACAACAACGACAACAACAACCCAAAACAACAAACCCTAAACAACAACAACAACAACCCTAAATAATAACAACAACAACAACAACAACAATAATAACAACAAAAACAACAACCCTAAACAACAACAACAACAACAACGACAACCCTAAAAAACAACAACATCAACAACAACAACAACAACCCTAAATAACAACAACAACAACAACAACCCTAAACAACAACAACGACAACAACAATCATAAACAACAACAACGACAACAACAACCCAAAACAACACAACCCAAAACAACAACAACAACAACAACCCTAAATAACACCACCAACAACAAAAACAACAACAACAATAACAACCCTAAATAAAAACAACAACAACAACAACAACCCTAAATAACAACAACAACAACAACCCTAAATAACAACAACATCATCAACAACAACAACAACAACAACTTTAAATAACAATAACATCAACAACAACCCTAAACAACAACAACGACATCAACAAATACAACCCTAAATAACATCAACATCAACAACAACCCTAAATAACAATAACAACAACGCTAAATAACAACAATTGCAACAACAAGCCTAAATAACAACAACAACAACAACAACCCTAAATAATTGCAACAACAACCCTAAATAACAACAACAACAACAACAACCACCCTAAATAACAACAACAACAACAACAGCCACCCTAAGTAACAACAACAACAAAAACAACAACAAACCTAAACAATAACAACCCTAAACAACAACAACAACAACAACAACCCTAAATAACAACAACAACAACAACAACCCTAAACAACAACAACGACAACAACAACCGTAAACAACAACAACGACAACAACAACCCAAAACAACAACAACAACAACAACCCTAAATAACACCACCAACAACAAAAACAACAACAACAATAACAACAACCCTAAATAAAAACAACAACAACAACGACAACCCTAAATAACAACAACAACAACAACCCTAAATAACAACAACATCATCAACAACAACAACAACAACAACTTTAAATAACAAGAACATCAACAACAACCCTAAACAACAACAACGACATCAACAAATACAACCCTAAAAAACAACAACATCAACAAGAAACCTAAATAACAATAACAACAACGCTAAATAACAACAATTGCAACAACAAGCCTAAATAACAACAACAACAACAACAACCCTAAATAATTGCAATAACAACCCTAAATAACAACAACAACAACAACAACCACCATAAATAACAACAACAACAACAACAACCTTAAATAACAATAACAACAACATCAACAACAACAACAACAACAACAACAACAACAACCCTAAGTAACAACAACAACAAAAACAACAACAAACCTAACAACAACAACCCTAAACAACAACAATAACAACAACAACAACAACAACCCTAAATAACAACAACATCATCATCAACAACAACAACAACAACTTTAAATAACAACTACAGCAACAACAACCCTAAACAACAACAACAACAACAACAACCCTAAATAACAACAACAACAACAACCCTAAACAACAACGACAACAACAACCGTAAACAACAACAACGACAACAACAACCCAAAACAACAAACCCTAAATAACAACAACAACAACAACCCTAAATAACAACAACAACAACAACAACAACAATAATAACAACAACAACAACAACCCTAAACAACAACAACAACAACAACAACAACCCTAAAAAACAACAACATCAACAACAACAACAACAACCCTAAATAACAACAACAACAACAACAACCCTAAACAACAACAACGACAACAACAACCATAAACAACAACAACGACAACAACAACCCAAAACAACACAACCCAAAACAACAACAACAACAACAACCCTAAATAACACCACCAACAACAAAAACAACAACAACAATAACAACCCTAAATAAAAACAACAACAACAACGACAACCCTAAATAAAAACAACAACAACAACCCTAAATAACAACAACATCATCAACAACAACAACAACAACAACTTTAAATAACAATAACAGCAACAACAACCCTAAACAACAACAACGACATCAACAAATACAACCCTAAATAACATCAACATCAACAACAACCCTAAATAACAATAACAACAACATCAACAACAACCACAACAACAACAACAACAACCCTAAATAACAACAACAACCCTAAACACAACAAAAACAATAAAACCAACAACAACAACCCTAAACAACAACAATAACAACAACAACAACAACAACAACCCTAAATAACAACAACAACAACAACAACCCTAAACAACAACAACGACAACAACAACCGTAAACAACAACAACAACAACAACAACCCAAAACAACAAACCCTAAACAACAACAACAACAACAACCCTAAATAATAACAACAACAACAACAACAACAATAATAACAACAACAACAACAACAACAACAACAACCCTAAATAACAACAACAACAACAACAACCCTAAACAACAACAACGACAACAACAACCCTAAACAACAACAACGACAACAACAACCCAAAACAACAAACCCTAAACAACAACAACAACAACAACCCTAAATAGTAACAACAACAACAACAACAACAATAATAACAACAACAACAACAACCCTAAACAACCACAACAACAACAACGACAACCCTAAAAAACAACAACATCAACAACAACAACAACAACCCTAAATAACAACAACAACAACAACAACCCTAAACAACAACAACGACAACAACAACCACAAACAACAACAACAACAACAACAACCCTAAATAACACAACCCAAAACAACAACAACAACAACAACCCTAAATAACAACAACATCATCAACAACAACAACAACAACAACTTTAAATAACAATATCCTCAACAACCCTAAACAACAACAACGACATCAACAAATACAACCCTAAATAACAACAACATCAACAACAACCCTAAATAACAACAACAACAACGGTAAATAACAACAATTGCAACAACAAGCCTAAATAACCACAACAACAACAACAACAACAACAACCCTAAATAACAACAACAACAACAACAACCCTAAACAACAACAACGACAACAACAACCGTAAACAACAACAACGACAACAACAACCCAAAACAACAACAACAACAACCCTAAATAACACCACCAACAACAAAAACAACAACAACAACAACAACCCTAAATAAAAACAACAACAACAACGACAACCCTAAATAACAACAACAACAACAACCCTAAATAACAACAACATCATCAACAACAACAGCAACAACAACTTTAAATAAAAATAACATCAACAACAACCCTAAACAACAACAACGACATCAACAAAGACAACCCTAAATAACAACAACATCAACAACAACCCTAAATAACAACAACAACAACAACCCTAAATAACAACAATTGCAACAACAACCCTAAATAACAACAACAACAACCCTAAATAACAACAACAACAACCCTAAATAATAACAACAGCAACAACCCTAAATAACAACAACAGCAACAACAACAACAAATAACAACCCTAAATAATAACAACAACAACCACAACAACAACCCTAAATAACAACAACAACAACAAGAACAACAACAAAAACAACAACCCTAAACAACAAAAACAACAAAAACAACAAACCCTAAACAACAACAACAACCCTAAACAACAACAACAACAACAACAACAATAACAACATCAACAACAACCCTAAACAACCACAACAACAACAACGACAACCCTAAAAAACAACAACATCAACAACAACAACAACAACAACAAACCTAACAACAACAACCCTAAACAACAACAATAACAACAACAACAACAACAACAACAACAACCCTAAATAACAACAACAACAACAACAACAACCCTAAACAACAACAACGACAACAACAACCGTAAACAACAACAACGACAACAACAACCCAAAACAACACAACCCAAAACAACAACAACAACAACAACCCTAAATAACACCACCAACAACAAAAACAACAACAACAATAACAACAACCCTAAATAAAAACAACAACAACAACGACAACCCTAAATAACAACAACAACAACAACCCTAAATAACAACAACATCATCAACAACAACAACAACAACAACTTTAAATAACAATAACATCAACAACAACCCTAAACAACAACAACGACATCAACTAATACAACCCTAAATAACAACAACATCAACAACAAACCAAAATAACAATAACAACAACGCTAAATAACAACAATTGCAACAACAAGCCTAAATAACAACAACAACAACAACAACAACAACAACAACCCTAAACAAGTTGCAACCCTAAATAACAACAACAACAACAACCACCCTAAACAACAACAACAACAACAACAACAACAACAACAACCTCAAATAACAATAACAACAACATCAACAACAACAACAACAACAACAACAACAACAACCCTAAGTAACAACAACAACAAAAACAACAACAAACCTAACAACAACAACCCTAAACAACAACAATAACAACAACAACAACAACAACAACAACCCTAAATAACAAAAACAACAACAACAACCCTAAACAACAACAACGACAACAACAACCATAAACAACAACAATGACAACAACAACCCAAAACAACAACAACAACAACAACCCTAAATAACACCACCAACAACAAAAACAACAACAACAATAACAACCCTAAATAAAAACAACAACAACAACGACAACCCTAAATAACAACAACAACAACAACCCTAAATAACAACAACATCATCAACAACAACAACAACAACAACTTTAAGTAACAATAACATCAACAACAACCCTAAACAACAACAACGACATCAACAAATACAACCCTAAATAACATCAACATCAACAACAACCCTAAATAACAATAACAACAACGCTAAATAACAACAATTGCAACAACAAGCCTAAATAACAACAACAACAACAACAACCCTAAATAATTGCAACAACAACCCTAAATAACAACAACAACAACAACAACCACCCTAAATAACAACAACAACTACAACAGCCACCCTAAGTAACAACAACAACAAAAACAACAACAAACCTAAACAATAACAACCTTAAACAACAACAACAACAACAACAACCCTAAATAACAACAACAACAACAACAACCCTAAACAACAACAACGACAACAACAACCGTAAACAACAACAACGACAACAACAACCCAAAACAACAACAACAACAACAACCCTAAATAACACCACCAACAACAAAAACAACAACAACAATAACAACAACCCTAAATAAAAACAACAACAACAACGACAACCCTAAATAACAACAACAACAACAACCCTAAATAACAACAACATCATCAACAACAACAACAACAACTTTAAATAACAATAACATCAACAACAACCCTAAACAACAACAACGACAACAACAAATACAACCCTAAATAACAACAACATCAACAACAAACCTAAATAACAATAACAACAACGCTAAATACCAACAATTGCAACAACAAGCCTAAATAACAACAACAACAACAACAACCCTAAATAATTGCAATAACAACCCTAAATAATAACAACAACAACAACAACCACCCTAAATAACAACAACAACAACAACAACCTTAAATAACAATAACAACAACATCAACAACAACAACAACAACAACAACAACCCTAAGTAACAACAACAACAAAAACAACAACAAACCTAACAACAACAACCCTAAACAACAACAATAACAACAACAACAACAACAACAACAACAACCACCCTAAATAACAACAACAACAACAACAACCCTAAACAACAACGACAACAACAACCGTAAACAACAACAACGACAACAACAACCCAAAACAACAAACCCTAAACAACAACAACAACAACCCTAAATAACAACAACAACAACAACAACAACAATAATAACAACAACAACAACAACCCTAAACAACCACAACAACAACAACAACAACCCTAAATAACAACAACATCAACAACAACAACAACAACCCTAAATAACAACAACAACAACAACAACCCTAAACAACAACAACGACAACAACAACCGTAAACAACAACAACGACAACAACAACCCAAAACAACACAACCCAAAACAACAACAACAACAACAACAACAACAACCCTAAATAACACCACCAACAACAAAAACAACAACAACAATAACAACCCTAAATAAAAACAACAACAACAACTAACAACCCTAAATAACAACAACATCATCAACAACAACAACAACAACAACTTTAAATAACAATAACATCAACAACAACCCTAAACAACAACAACGACAACAACAAATACAACCCTAAATAACAACAACATCAACAACAACCCTAAATAACAATAACAACAACAACAACAACAACAACAACAACAACAACAACAACCCTAAGTAACAACAACAACAAAAACAACAACAAACCTAACAACAACAACCCTAAACAACAACAATAACAACAACAACAACAACAACAACCCTAAATAACAACAACAACAACAACAACCCTAAACAACAACAACGACAACAACAACCGTAAACAACAACAACGACAACAACAACCCTAAACAACAAACCCTAAACAACAACAACAACAACAACCCTAAATAATAACAACAACAACAACAACAACAATAATAACAACAACAACAACAACCCTAAACAACCACAACAACAACAACGACAACCCTAAAAAACAACAACATCAACAACAACAACAACAACCCTAAATAACAACAACAACAACAACAACCCTAAACAACAACAACGACAACAACAACCACAAACAACAACAACAACAACAACAACCCAAAACAACACAACCCAAAACAACAACAACAACAACAACCCTAAATGACACCAACAACAACAACCCTAAACAACAACAACAACAACAACCCTAAACAAAAACAACAACAACAACGACAACCCTAAATAACAACAACAACAACAACCCTAAATAACAACAACATCATCAACAACAACAACAACAACAACTTTAAATAACAATAACATCAACAACAACCCTAAACAACAACAACGACATCAACAAATACAACCCTAAATAACATCAACAGCAACAACAACCCTAAATAACAACAACAACAACGCTAAATAACAACAATTGCAACAACAAGCCTAAATAACAACAACAACAACAACAACCCTAAATAATTGCAACAACAACCCTAAATAACAACAACAACAACAACAACCACCCTAAATAACAACAACAACAACAACAGCCACCCTAAGTAACAACAACAACAAAAACAACAACAAACCTAAACAATAACAACCCTAAACAACAACAACAACAACAACAACAACCCTAAATAACAACAACAACAACAACAACCCTAAACAACAACAACGACAACAACAACCGTAAACAACAACAACGACAACAACAACCCAAAACAACAACAACAACAACAACCCTAAATAACACCACCAACAACAAAAACAACAACAACAATAACAACAACCCTAAATAAAAACAACAACAACAACGACAACCCTAAATAACAACAACAACAACAACCCTAAATAACAACAACATCATCAACAACAACAACAACAACAACTTTAAATAACAATAACATCAACAACAACCCTAAAGAACAGCAACGACATCAACAAATACAACCCTAAATAACAACAACATCAACAACAAACCTAAATAACAATAACAACAACGCTAAATAACAACAATTGCAACAACAAGCCTAAATAACAACAACAACAACAACAACCCTAAATAATTGCAATAACAACCCTAAATAACAACAACAACAACAACAACCACCATAAATAACAACAACAACAACAACAACCTTAAATAACAATAACAACAACATCAACAACAACAACAACAACAACAACAACAACAACCCTAAGTAACAACAACAACAAAAACAACAACAAACCTAACAACAACAACCCTAAACAACAACAATAACAACAACAACAACAACAACCCTAAATAACAACAACATCATCATCAACAACAACAACAACAACTTTAAATAACAACTACAGCAACAACAACCCTAAACAACAACAACAACAACAACAACCCTAAATAACAACAACAACAACAACCCTAAACAACAACGACAACAACAACCGTAAACAACAACAACGACAACAACAACCCAAAACAACAAACCCTAAATAACAACAACAACAACAACCCTAAACAATAACAACAACAACAACAACAACAATAATAACAACAACAACAACAACCCTAAATAAAAACAACAACAACAACGACAACCCTAAAAAACAACAACATCAACAACAACAAAAACAACCCTAAATAACAACAACAACAACAACAACCCTAAACAACAACAACGACAACAACAACCATAAACTACAACAACAACAACAACAACCCAAAACAACACAACCCAAAACAACAACAACAACAACAACCCTAAATAACACCACCAACAACAAAAACAACAACAACAATAACAACCCTAAATAAAAACAACAACAACAACGACAACCCTAAATAACAACAACAACAACAACCCTAAATAACAACAACATCATCAACAACAACAACAACAACAACTTTAAATAACAATAACAGCAACAACAACCCTAAACAACAACAACGACATCAACAAATACAACCCTAAATAACATCAACATCAACAACAACCCTAAATAACAATAACAACAACATCAACAACAACCACAACAACAACAACAACAACCCTAAGTAACAACAACAACAAAAACAACAATAAACCTAACAACAACAACCCTAAACAACAACAATAACAACAACAACAACAACAACAACCCTAAATAACAACAACAACAACAACAACCCTAAACAACAACAACAACAACAACAACCGTAAACAACAACAACGACAACAACAACCCAAAACAACAAACCCTAAACAACAACAACAACAACAACCCTAAATAATAACAACAACAACAACAACAATAAACAACAACAACAACAACCCACAACAACAACAACCCTAAATAACAACAACAACAACAACAACCCTAAACAACAACAACGACAACAACAACCGTAAACAACAACAACGACAACAACAACCCAAAACAACAAACCCTAAACAACAACAACAACAACAACCCTAAATAGTAACAACAACAACAACAACAACAATAATAACAACAACAACAACAACCCTAAACAACAACAACAACAACAACAACAACCCTAAAAAACAACAACATCAACAACAACAACAACAACCCTAAATAACAACAACAACAACAACAACCCTAAACAACAACAACGACAACAACAACCATAAACAACAACAACGACAACAACAACCCAAAACAACACAACCCAAAACAACAACAACAACAACAACCCTAAATAACAACAACATCATCAACAACAACAGCAACAACAACTTTAAATAACAATATCCTCAACAACCCTAAACAACAACAACGACATCAACAAATACAACCCTAAATAACAACAACATCAACAACAACCCTAAATAACAACAACAACAACGGTAAATAACAACAATTGCAACAACAAGCCTAAATAACCACAACAACAACAACAACAACAACAACCCTAAATAACAACAACAACAACAACAACCCTAAACAA
The DNA here is from genome assembly GCA_947179395.2 of Pulicaria dysenterica. Classification (NCBI taxonomy): domain Eukaryota; kingdom Viridiplantae; phylum Streptophyta; class Magnoliopsida; order Asterales; family Asteraceae; genus Pulicaria; species Pulicaria dysenterica. Next base: position 12,440,202 of record OX359295.1, read on the forward strand.
CAACAACGACAACAACAACCGTAAACAACAACAACGACAACAACAACCCAAAACAACAACAACAACAACCCTAAATAACACCACCAACAACAAAAACAACAACAACAACAACAACCCTAAATAGAAACAACAACAACAACGACAACCCTAAATAACAACAACAACAACAACCCTAAATAACAACAACATCATCAACAACAACAGCAACAACAACTTTAAATAAAAATAACATCAACAACAACCCTAAACAACAACAACGACATCAACAAAGACAACCCTAAATAACAACAACATCAACAACAACCCTAAATAACAACAACAACAACAACCCTTAATAACAACAATTGCAACAACAACCCTAAATAACAACAACAACAACCCTAAATAACAACAACAACAACCCTAAATAATAACAACAGCAACAACCCTAAATAACAACAACAGCAACAACAACAACAAATAACAACCCTAAATAATAACAACAACAACAACAACAACCCCCCTAAATAACAACAACAACAACAAGAACAACAACAAAAACAACAAAAACAACAACCCTAAACAACAAAAACAACAAACCCTAAACAACAACAACAACCCTAAACAACAACAACAACAACAACAACAATAACAACAGCAACAACAACCCTAAACAACCACAACAACAACAACGACAACCCTAAAAAACAACAACATCAACAACAACAACAACAACAACAAACCTAACAACAACAACCCTAAACAACAACAATAACAACAACAACAACAACAACAACAACAACCCTAAATAACAACAACAACAACAACAACAACCCTAAACAACAACAACGACAACAACAACCGTAAACAACAACAACGACAACAACAACCCAAAACGACAACAACCCAAAACAATAACAACAACAACAACCCTAAATAACACCACCAACAACAAAAACAACAACAACAATAACAACAACCCTAAATAAAAACAACAACAACAACGACAACCCTAAATAACAACAACAACAACAACCCTAAATAACAACAACATCATCAACAACAACAACAACAACAACTTTAAATAACAATAACATCAACAACAACCCTAAACAACAACAACGACATCAACTAATACAACCCTAAATAACAACAACATCAACAACAAACCAAAATAACAATAACAACAACGCTAAATAACAACAATTGCAACAACAAGCCTAAATAACAACAACAACAACAACAACAACAACAACAACCCTAAATAATTATATAAACAACCCTAAATAACAACAACAACAACAACCACCCTAAACAACAACAACAACAACAACAACAACAACAACAACCTTAAATAACAATAACAACAACATCAACAACAACAACAACAACAACAACAACAACAACCCTAAGTAACAACAACAACAAAAACAACAACAAACCTAACAACAACAACCCTAAACAACAACAATAACAACAACAACAACAACAACAACAACCCTAAATAACAACAACAACAACAACAACCCTAAACAACAACAACGACAACAACAACCACAAACAACAACAACAACAACAACCCAAAACAACAACAACAACAACAACCCTAAATAACACCACCAACAACAAAAACAACAACAACAATAACAACCCTAAATAAAAACAACAACAACAACGACAACCCTAAATAACAACAACAACAACAACCCTAAATAACAACAACATCATCAACAACAACAACAACAACAACTTTAAGTAACAATAACATCAACAACAACCCTAAACAACAACAACGACATCAACAAATACAACCCTAAATAACATCAACATCAAAAACAACCCTAAATAACAACAACAACAACAACGCTAAATAACAACAATTGCAACAACAAGCCTAAATAACAACAACAACAACAACAACCCTAAATAATTGCAACAACAACCCTAAATAACAACAACAACAACAACAACCACCCTAAATAACAACAACAACAACAACAGCCACCCTAAGTAACAACAACAACAAAAACAACAACAAACCTAAACAATAACAACCTTAAACAACAACAACAACAACAACAACCCTAAATAACAACAACAACAACAACAACCCTAAACAACAACAACAACAACAACAACCCTAAATAACAACAACAACAACAACAACCCAAAACAACAACAACAACAACAACCCTAAATAACACCACCAACAACAAAAACAACAACAACAATAACAACAACCCTAAATAAAAACAACAACAACAACGACAACCCTAAATAACAACAACAACAACAACCCTAAATAACAACAACATCATCAACAACAACAACAACAACTTTAAATAACAACTACAGCAACAACAACCCTAAACAACAACAACGACATCAACAAATACAACCCTAAATAACAACAACATCAACAACAAACCTAAATAACAATAACAACAACGCTAAATACCAACAATTGCAACAACAAGCCTAAATAACAACAACAACAACAACAACCCTAAATAATTGCAATAACAACCCTAAATAATAACAACAACAACAACAACCACCCTAAATAACAACAACAACAACAACAACCTTAAATAACAATAACAACAACATCAACAACAACAACAACAACAACAACAACCCTAAGTAACAACAACAACAAAAACAACAACAAACCTAACAACAACAACCCTAAACAACAACAATAACAACAACAACAACAACAACAACAACAACAACCCTAAATAACAACAACAACAACAACAACCCTAAACAACAACGACAACAACAACCGTAAACAACAACAACGACAACAACAACCCAAAACAACAAACCCTAAACAACAACAACAACAACCCTAAATAATAACAACAACAACAACAACAACAATAATAACAACAACAACAACAACCCTAAACAACCACAACAACAACAACGACAACCCTAAAAAACAACAACATCAACAACAACAACAACAACCCTAAATAACAACAACAACAACAACAACCCTAAACAACAACAACAACAACAACCCTAAATAATAACAACAACAACAACAACAACAATAATAACAACAACAACAACAACCCACAACAACAACAACCCTAAATAACAACAACAACAACAACAACCCTAAACAACAACAACGACAACAACAACCGTAAACAACAACAACGACAACAACAACCCAAAACAACAAACCCTAAACAACAACAACAACAACAACCCTAAATAGTAACAACAACAACAACAACAACAATAATAACAACAACAACAACAACCCTAAACAACCACAACAACAACAACGACAACCCTAAAAAACAACAACATCAACAACAACAACAACAACCCTAAATAACAACAACAACAACAACAACCCTAAACAACAACAACGACAACAACAACCATAAACAACAACAACAACAACAACAACCCTAAATGACACCAACACAACCCAAAACAACAACAACAACAACAACCCTAAATAACAACAACATCATCAACAACAACAGCAACAACAACTTTAAATAACAATATCCTCAACAACCCTAAACAACAACAACGACATCAACAAATACAACCCTAAATAACAACAACATCAACAACAACCCTAAATAACAACAACAACAACGGTAAATAACAACAATTGCAACAACAAGCCTAAATAACCACAACAACAACAACAACAACAACAACCCTAAATAATAACAACAACAACAACAACCCTAAACAACAACAACGACAACAACAACCGTAAACAACAACAACGACAACAACAACCCAAAACAACAACAACAACAACCCTAAATAACACCACCAACAACAAAAACAACAACAACCACAACAACCCTAAATAAAAACAACAACAACAACGACAACCCTAAATAACAACAACAACAACAACCCTAAATAACAACAACATCATCAACAACAACAGCAACAACAACTTTAAATAAAAATAACATCAACAACAACCCTAAACAACAACAACGACATCAACAAAGACAACCCTAAATAACAACAACATCAACAACAACCCTAAATAACAACAACAACAACAATCCTAAATAACAACAATTGCAACAACAACCCTAAATAACAACAACAACAACCCTAAATAACAACAACAACAACCCTAAATAATAACAACAGCAACAACCCTAAATAACAACAACAGCAACAACAACAACAAATAACAACCCTAAATAACAATAACAACAACAACCACAACAACAACCCTAAATAACAACAACAACAACAAGAACAACAACAAAAACAACAACCCTAAACAACAACAACAACAAACCCTAAACAACAACAACAACCCTAAACAACAACAACAACAACAACAACAATAACAACATCAACAACAACCCTAAACAACCACAACAACAACAACGACAACCCTAAAAAACAACAACATCAACAACAACAACAACAACAACAAACCTAACAACAACAACCCTAAACAACAACAATAACAACAACAACAACAACAACAACAACAACAACCCTAAATAACAACAACAACAACAACAACAACCCTAAACAACAACAACGACAACAACAACCGTAAACAACAACAACGACAACAACAACCCAAAACAACACAACCCAAAACAACAACAACAACAACAACCCTAAATAACACCACCAACAACAAAAACAACAACAACAATAACAACAACCCTAAATAAAAACAACAACAACAACGACAACCCTAAATAACAACAACAACAACAACCCTAAATAACAACAACATCATCAACAACAACAACAACAACAACTTTAAATAACAATAACATCAACAACAACCCTAAACAACAACAACGACATCAACTAATACAACCCTAAATAACAACAACATCAACAACAAACCAAAATAACAATAACAACAACGCTAAATAACAACAATTGCAACAACAAGCCTAAATAACAACAACAACAACAACAACAACAACAACAACAACAACCCTAAATAATTGTATAAACAACCCTAAATAACAACAACAACAACAACCACCCTAAACAACAACAACAACAACAACAACAACAACAACAACCTTAAATAACAATAACAACAACATCAACAACAACAACAACAACAACAACAACAACAACCCTAAGTAACAACAACAACAAAAACAACAACAAACCTAACAACAACAACCCTAAACAACAACAATAACAACAACAACAACAACAACAACAACCCTAAATAACAACAACAACAACAACAACCCTAAACAACAACAACGACAACAACAACCATAAACAACAACAACAACAACAACAACCCTAAATGACACCAACAACAACAACCCTAAATAACACCAACAACAACAACAACAACAACAACAATAACAACCCTAAATAAAAACAACAACAACAACGACAACCCTAAATAACAACAACAACAACAACCCTAAATAACAACAACATCATCAACAACAACAACAACAACAACTTTAAGTAACAATAACATCAACAACAACCCTAAACAACAACAACGACATCAACAAATACAACCCTAAATAACATCAACATCAACAACAACCCTAAATAACAATAACAACAACGCTAAATAACAACAATTGCAACAACAAGCCTAAATAACAACAACAACAACAACAACCCTAAATAATTGCAACAACAACCCTAAATAACAACAACAACAACAACAACCACCCTAAATAACAACAACAACAACAACAGCCACCCTAAGTAACAACAACAACAAAAACAACAACAAACCTAAACAATAACAACCTTAAACAACAACAACAACAACAACAACCCTAAATAACAACAACAACAACAACAACCCTAAACAACAACAACGACAACAACAACCGTAAACAACAACAACGACAACAACAACCCAAAACAACAACAACAACAACAACCCTAAATAACACCACCAACAACAACAACAACAACAACAACAACAACAACCCTAAATAAAAACAACAACAACAACGACAACCCTAAATAACAACAACAACAACAACCCTAAATAACAACAACATCATCAACAACAACAACAACAACTTTAAATAACAATAACATCAACAACAACCCTAAACAACAACAACGACATCAACAAATACAACCCTAAATAACAACAACATCAACAACAAACCTAAATAACAATAACAACAACGCTAAATACCAACAATTGCAACAACAAGCCTAAATAACAACAACAACAACAACAACCCTAAATAATTGCAATAACAACCCTAAATAATAACAACAACAACAACAACCACCCTAAATAACAACAACAACAACAACAACCTTAAATAACAATAACAACAACAACAACAACAACAACAACAACAACAACAACCCTAAGTAACAACAACAACAACAACAACAACAAACCTAACAACAACAACCCTAAACAACAACAATAACAACAACAACAACAACAACAACAACAACAACCCTAAATAACAACAACAACAACAACAACCCTAAACAACAACGACAACAATAACTCTAAACAACAACAACAACAACAACAACCCAAAACAACAAACCCTAAACAACAACAACAACAACCCTAAATAATAACAACAACAACAACAACAACAATAATAACAACAACAACAACAACCCTAAACAACCACAACAACAACAACGACAACCCTAAAAAACAACAACATCAACAACAACAACAACAACCCTAAATAACAACAACAACAACAACAACCCTAAACAACAACAACGACAACAACAACCGTAAACAACAACAACGACAACAACAACCCAAAACAACACAACCCAAAACAACAACAACAACAACAACAACAACAACCCTAAATAACACCACCAACAACAAAAACAACAACAACAATAACAACCCTAAATAAAAACAACAACAACAACGACAACCCTAAATAACAACAACAACAACAACCCTAAATAACAACAACATCATCAACAACAACAACAACAACAACTTTAAATAACAATAACATCAACAACAACCCTAAACAACAACAACGACATCAACAAATACAACCCTAAATAACATCAACATCAACAACAACCCTAAATAACAATAACAACAACATCAACAACAACAACAACAACAACAACAACAACCCTAAGTAACAACAACAACAAAAACAACAACAAACCTAACAACAACAACCCTAAACAACAACAATAACAACAACAACAACAACAACAACCCTAAATAACAACAACAACAACAACAACCCTAAACAACAACAACGACAACAACAACCGTAAACAACAACAACGACAACAACAACCCAAAACAACAAACCCTAAACAACAACAACAACAACAACCCTAAATAACAACAACAACAACAACAACAACAATAATAACAACAACAACAACAACCCTAAACAACAACAACAACAACAACGACAACCCTAAAAAACAACAACATCAACAACAACAACAACAACCCTAAATAACAACAACAACAACAACAACCCTAAACAACAACAACGACAACAACAACCATAAACAACAACAACGACAACAACAACCCTAAATGACACCAACACAACCCAAAACAACAACAACAACAACAACCCTAAATAACAACAACATCAACAACAACAACAACAACAATAACAACCCTAAATAAAAACAATAACAACAACGACAACCCTAAATAACAACAACAACAACAACCCTAAATAACAACAACATCATCAACAACAACAACAACAACAACTTTAAATAACAATAACATCAACAACAACCCTAAACAACAACAACGACATCAACAAATACAACCCTAAATAACATCAACATCAACAACAACCCTAAATAACAACAACAACAACAACGCTAAATAACAACAATTGCAACAACAAGCCTAAATAACAACAACAACAACAACAACCCTAAATAATTGCAACAACAACCCTAAATAACAACAACAACAACAACAACCACCCTAAATAACAACAACAACAACAACAGCCACCCTAAGTAACAACAACAACAAAAACAACAACAAACCTAAACAATAACAACCCTAAACAACAACAACAACAACAACAACAACCCTAAATAACAACAACAACAACAACAACCCTAAACAACAACAACGACAACAACAACCGTAAACAACAACAACGACAACAACAACCCAAAACAACAACAACAACAACAACCCTAAATAACACCACCAACAACAAAAACAACAACAACAATAACAACAACCCTAAATAAAAACAACAACAACAACGACAACCCTAAATAACAACAACAACAACAACCCTAAATAACAACAACATCATCAACAACAACAACAACAACAACTTTAAATAACAATAACATCAACAACAACCCTAAAGAACAGCAACGACATCAACAAATACAACCCTAAATAACAACAACATCAACAACAAACCTAAATAACAATAACAACAACGCTAAATAACAACAATTGCAACAACAAGCCTAAATAACAACAACAACAACAACAACCCTAAATAATTGCAATAACAACCCTAAATAACAACAACAACAACAACCACCCTAAATAACAACAACAACAACAACAACCTTAAATAACAATAACAACAACATCAACAACAACAACAACAACAACAACCCTAAGTAACAACAACAACAAAAACAACAACAAACCTAACAACAACAACCCTAAACAACAACAATAACAACAACAACAACAACAACCCTAAACAACAACAACATCATCAACAACAACAACAACAACAACTTTAAATAACAATAACATCAACAACAACCCTAAACAACACAACAACCCTAAATAACAACAACAACAACAACAACCCTAAACAACAACGACAACAACAACCGTAAACAACAACAACGACAACAACAACCCAAAACAACAAACCCTAAACAACAACAACAACAACAACCCTAAATAATAACAACAACAACAACAACAACAATAATAACAACAACAACAACAACCCTAAACAACCACAACAACAACAACGACAACCCTAAAAAACAACAACATCAACAACAACAACAACAACCCTAAATAACAACAACAACAACAACAACCCTAAACAACAACAACGACAACAACAACCATAAACTACAACAACGACAACAACAACCCAAAACAACACAACCCAAAACAACAACAACAACAACAACCCTAAATAACACCACCAACAACAAAAACAACAACAACAATAACAACCCTAAATAAAAACAACAACAACAACGACAACCCTAAATAACAACAACAACAACAACCCTAAATAACAACAACATCATCAACAACAACAACAACAACAACTTTAAATAACAATAACATCAACAACAACCCTAAACAACAACAACGACATCAACAAATACAACCCTAAATAACATCAACATCAACAACAACCCTAAATAACAATAACAACAACATCAACAACAACAACAACAACCCTAAGTAACAACAACAACAAAAACAACAACAAACCTAACAACAACAACCCTAAACAACAACAATAACAACAACAACAACAACAACAACCCTAAATAACAACAACAACAACAACAACCCTAAACAACAACAACGACAACAACAACCCAAAACAACAAACCCTAAACAACAACAACAACAACAACCCTAAATAATAACAACAACAACAACAACAACAATAATAACAACAACAACAACAACAACAATAATAACAACAACAACAACAACCCTAAACAACCACAACAACAACAACGACAACCCTAAAAAACAACAACATCAACAACAACAACAACAACCCTAAATAACAACAACAACAACAACAACCCTAAACAACAACAACGACAACAACAACCATAAACAACAACAACGACAACAACAACCCAAAACAACACAACCCAAAACAACAACAACAACAACAACCCTAAATAACACCACCAACAACAAAAACAACAACCCTAAATAAAAACAACAACAACAACGACAACCCTAAATAACAACAACAACAACAACCCTAAATAACAACAACATCATCAACAACAACAACAACAACAACTTTAAATAACAATAACATCAACAACAACCCTAAACAACAACAACGACATCAACAAATACAACCCTAAATAACATCAACATCAACAACAACCCTAAATAACAATAACAACAACGCTAAATAACAACAATTGCAACAACAAGCCTAAATAACAACAACAACAACAACAACCCTAAATAATTGCAACAACAACCCTAAATAACAACAACAACAACAACAACCACCCTAAATAACAACAACAACAACAACAGCCACCCTAAGTAACAACAACAACAAAAACAACAACAAACCTAAACAATAACAACCCTAAACAACAACAACAACAACAACCCTAAATAACAACAACAACAACAACAACCCTAAACAACAACAACGACAACAACAACCGTAAACAACAACAACGACAACAACAACCCAAAACAACAACAACAACAACAACCCTAAATAACACCACCAACAATAAAAACAACAACAACAATAACAACAACCCTAAATAAAAACAACAACAACAACGACAACCCTAAATAACAACAACAACAACAACCCTAAATAACAACAACATCATCAACAACAACAACAACAACAACTTTAAATAACAATAACATCAACAACAACCCTAAACAACAACAACGACATCAACAAATACAACCCTAAATAACAACAACATCAACAACAAACCTAAATAACAATAACAACTACGCTAAATAACAACAATTGCAACAACAAGCCTAAATAACAACAACAACAACAACAACCCTAAATAATTGCAATAACAACCCTAAATAACAACAACAACAACAACAACAACCACCCTAAATAACAACAACAACAACAACAACCTTAAATAACAATAACAACAACATCAACAACAACAACAACAACAACAACAACAACCCTAAGTAACAACAACAACAAAAACAACAACAAACCTAACAACAACAACCCTAAACAACAACAATAACAACAACAACAACAACAACAACCCTAAATAACAACAACAACAACAACAACCCTAAACAACAACAACGACAACAACAACCGTAAACAACAACAACGACAACAACAACCCAAAACAACAAACCCTAAACAACAACAACAACAACAACCCTAAATAATAACAACAACAACAACAACAACAATAATAACAACAACAACAACAATCCTAAAAAACCACAACAACAACAACGACAACCCTAAAAAACAACAACATCAACAACAACAACAACAACCCTAAATAACAACAACAACAACAACAACCCTAAACAACAACAACGACAACAACAACCATAAACAACAACAACGACAACAACAACCCAAAACAACACAACCCAAAACAACAACAACAACAACAACCCTAAATAACACCACCAACAACAAAAACAACAACAACAATAACAACCCTAAATAAAAACAACAACAACAACGACAACCCTAAACAACAACAACAACCCTAAATAACAACAACATCATCAACAACAACAACAACAACAACTTTAAATAACAATAACATCAACAACAACCCTAAACAACAACAACGACATCAACAAATACAACCCTAAATAACATCAACATCAACAACAACCCTAAATAACAATAACAACAACGCTAAATAACAACAATTGCAACAACAAGCCTAAATAACAACAACAACAACAACAACAACCCTAAATAATTGCAACAACAACCCTAAATAACAACAATAACAACAACAACCACCCTAAATAACAACAACAACAACAACAACAGCCACCCTAAGTAACAACAACAACAAAAACAACAACAAACCTAAACAATAACAACCCTAAACAACAACAACAACAACAACAACCCTAAATAACAACAACAACAACAACAACAACCCTAAACAACAACAACGACAACAACAACCGTAAACAACAACAACGACAACAACAACCCAAAACAACAACAACAACAACAACCCTAAATAACACCACCAACAACAAAAACAACAACAACAATAACAACAACCCTAAATAAAAACAACAACAACAACGACAACCCTAAATAACAACAACAACAACAACCCTAAATAACAACAACATCATCAACAACAACAACAACAACTTTAAATAACAATAACATCAACAACAACCCTAAACAACAACAACGACATCAACAAATACAACCCTAAATAACAACAACATCAACAACAAACCTAAATAACAATAACAACAACGCTAAATAACAACAATTGCAACAACAAGCCTAAATAACAACAACAACAACAACAACCCTAAATAATTGCAATAACAACCCTAAATAACAACAACAACAACAACAACCACCCTAAATAACAACAACAACAACAACCTTAAATAACAATAACAACAACATCTACAACAACAACAACAACAACAACAACAACCCTAAGTAACAACAACAACAAAAACAACAACAAACCTAACAACAACAACCCTAAACAACAACAACGACAACAACAACCGTAAACAACAACAACGACAACAACAACCCAAAACAACAAACCCTAAACAACAACAACAACAACAACCCTAAATAATAACAACAACAACAACAACAACAATAATAACAACAACAACAACAACCCTAAACAACCACAACAACAACAACGACAACCCTAAAAAACAACAACATCAACAACAACAACAACAACCCTAAATAACAACAACAACAACAACAACCCTAAACAACAACAACGACAACAACAACCATAAACAACAACAACGACAACAACAACCCAAAACAACACAACCCAAAACAACAACAACAACAACAACCTTAAATAACACCACCAACAACAAAAACAACAACAACAACGACAACCCTAAATAACAACAACAACAACAACCCTAAATAACAACAACATCATCAACAACAACAGCAACAACAACTTTAAATAACAATATCCTCAACAACAACCCTAAACAACAACAACGACATCAACAAATACAACCCTAAATAACAACAACATCAACAACAACCCTAAATAACAACAACAGCAACGGTAAATAACAACAATTGCAACAACAAGCCTAAATAACAACAACAACAACAACAACAACCACCCTAAATAATAACAACAACAACAACCACCCTAAATAACAACAACAACAACAACAACAACAACAACCCTAAGTAACAACAACAACAAAAACAACAACAAACCTAACAACAACAACCCTAAACAACAACAATAACAACAACAACAACAACAACAACCCTAAATAACAACAACAACAACAACAACCCTAAACAACAACAACGACAACAACAACCACAATCAACAACAACGACAACAACAACCCAAAACAACACAACCCAAAACAACAACAACAACAACAACCCTAAATGACACCAACAACAACAACCCTAAACAACAACAACAACAACAACCCTAAATAAAAACAACAACAACAACGACAACCCTAAATAACAACAACAACAACAACCCTAAATAACAACAACATCATCAACAACAACAACAACAACAACTTTAAATAACAATAACATCAACAACAACCCTAAACAACAACAACGACATCAACAAATACAACCCTAAATAACATCAACATCAACAACAACCCTAAATAACAATAACAACAACGCTAAATAACAACAATTGCAACAACAACCCTAAATAATAACAACAACAACAACCACCCTAAATAACAACAACAACAACAACAACAACAACCCTAAGTAACAACAACAACAAAAACAACAACAAACCTAACAACAACAACCCTAAACAACAACAATAACAACAACAACAACAACAACAACAACAACCCTAAATAACAACAACAACAACAACCCTAAACAACAACAACGACAACAACAACCGTAAACAACAACAACGACAACAACAACCCAAAACAACAACAACAACCCAAAACAACAACAACAACAACAACCCTAAATAACACCACCAACAACAAAAACAACAACAATAACAACAACCCTAAATAAAAACAACAACAACAATGACAACCCTAAATAACAACAACAACAACAACCCTAAATAACAACAACATCATCAACAACAACAGCAACAACAACTTTAAATAACAATAACATCAACAACAACCCTAAACAACAACAACGACATCAACAAATACAACCCTAAATAACAACAACATCAACAACAACCCTAAATAACAACAACAACAACAACCCTTAATAACAACAATTGCAACAACAACCCTAAATAACAACAACAACAACCCTAAATAACAACAACAACAACCCTAAATAATATCAACAGCAACAACCCTAAATAACAACAACAGCAACAACAACAACAAATAACAACCCTAAATAATAACAACAACAACAACAACAACCCCCCTAAATAACAACAACAACAACAACAAAAACAACAACCCTAAACAACAAAAACAACAAAAACAACAAACCCTAAACAACAACAACAACAACCCTAAACAACAACAACAACAACAACAATAACAACAACAACAACAACCCTAAACAACCACAACAACAACAACGACAACCCTAAAAAACAACAACATCAACAACAACAACAACAACTAAGTAACAACAACAACAAAAACAACAACAAAAACAACAACAACAACCTTAAATAACAATAACAACAACATCAACAACAACAACAACAACAACAACAACAACCCTAAGTAACAACAACAACAAAAACAACAACAAACCTAACAACAACAACCCTAAACAACAACCCTAAATAACAACAACAACAACAACAACCCTAAACAACAAAAACAACAAAAACAACAAACCCTAAACAACAACAACAACAACAACAATAACAACAACAACAACAACCCTAAACAACCACAACAATAACAACGACAACCCTAAAAAACAACAACATCAAAAACAACAACAACAACAACAACAACCCTAAGTAACAACAACAACAAAAACAACAACAAACCAAACAACAACCCTAAACAACATCAATAACAACAACAACAACAACAACCCTAAATAACAACAACAACAACAACCCTAAACAACAACAACGACAACAACAACCGTAAACAACAACAACGACAACAACAACCCAAAACAACACAACCCAAAACAACAACAACAACAACCCTAAATATCACCACCAACAACAAAAACAACAACAACAATAACAACTACCCTAAATAAAAACAACAACAACAACGACAACCCTAAATAACAACAACAACAACAACCCTAAATAACAACAACATCATCAACAACAACAACAACAACTTTAAATAACAATAACATCAACAACAACCCTAAACAACAACAACGACATCAACAAATACAACCCTAAATAACAATAACAACAACGCTAAATAACAACAATTGCAACAACAAGCCTAAATAACAACAACAACAACAACAACAACCCTAAATAATTGCAACAACAACCCTAAATAACAACAACAACAACAACCACCCTAAATAACAACAACAACAACAACAACAACAACCTTAAATAACAATAACAACAACATCAACAACAACAACAACCCTAAGTAACAACAACAACAAAAACAACAACAAAAACAACAACAAACCTAACAACAACAACCCTAAACAACAACAATAACAACAACAACAACAACAACAACAACCCTAAATAACAACAACAACAACAACAACAACCCTAAACAACAACAACGACAACAACAACCGTAAACAACAACAACGACAACAACAACCCAAAACAACAACAACAACAACAACCCTAAATAACACCACCAACAACAAAAACAACAACCCTAAATAACACCACCAACAACAAAAACAACAACAACAATAACAACAACCCTAAATAAAAACAACAACAACAACGACTACCCTAAATAACAACAACAACAACAACCCTAAATAACAACATCATCAACAACAACTTTAAATAACAATAACATCAACAACAACCCTAAA
This sequence comes from Pulicaria dysenterica, assembly GCA_947179395.2. Taxonomy (NCBI): domain Eukaryota; kingdom Viridiplantae; phylum Streptophyta; class Magnoliopsida; order Asterales; family Asteraceae; genus Pulicaria; species Pulicaria dysenterica. Next base: position 12,456,125 of record OX359295.1, read on the forward strand.
CAACAACAACGACATCAACAAATACAACCCTAAATAACAACAACATCAACAACAACCCTAAATAACAATAACAACAACGCTAAATAACAACAATTGCAACAACAAGCCTAAATAACAACAACAACAACAACAACAACCCTAAACAATAACAACCCTAAATAACAACAACAACAACAACAACCACCCTAAGTAACAACAACAACAAAAACAACAACAAACCTAAACAACAACAACCCTAAACAACAACAACAACAACAACAACAACAACCCTAAATAACAACAACAACAAGAACAACCCTAAACAACAACAACAACAACAACAACCCTAAACAACAACAACGACAACAACAACCCAAAACAACACAACCCAAAACAACAACAACAACAACAACCCTAAATAACACCACCAACAACAAAACCAACAACAACAATAACAACAACCCTAAATAAAAACAACAACAACAACGACAACCCTAAATAACAACAACAACAACCCTAAATAACAACAACATCATCAACAACAACAGCAAAAACAACTTTAAATAACAATATCCTCAACAACCCTAAACAACAACAACGACATCAACAAATACAACCCTAAATAACAACAACATCAACAACAACCCTAAATAACAACAACAACAACGGTAAATAACAACAATTGCAACAACAAGCCTAAATAACAACAACAACAACAACAACAACAACAACCCTAAATAACAACAACAACAACAACAACAACCCTAAACAACAACAACGACAACAACAACCGTAAACAACAACAACGACAACAACAACCCAAAACAACAACAACAACAACAACCCTAAATAACACCACCAACAACAAAAACAACAACAATAACAACAACCCTAAATAAAAACAACAACAACAACGACAACCCTAAATAACAACAACAACAACAACCCTAAATAACAACAACATCATCAACAACAACAGCAACAACAACTTTAAATAACAATAACATCAACAACAACCCTAAACAACAACAACGACTTCAACAAAGACAACCCTAAATAACAACAACATCAACAACAACCCTAAATAACAACAACAACAACAACCCTTAATAACAACAATTGCAACAACAACCCTAAATAACAACAACAACAACCCTAAATAACAACAACAACAACCCTAAATAATAACAACAGCAACAACCCTAAATAACAACAACAGCAACAACAACAACAAATAACAACCCTAAATAATAACAACAACAACAACAACAACAACCCCCCTAAATAACAACAACAATAACAACAACAACAACAACCCTAAACAACCACAACAACAACAACGACAACCCTAAAAAACAACAACATCAACAACAACAACAACAACTAAGTAACAACAACAACAAAAACAACAACAAAAACAACAACAACAACCTTAAATAACAATAACAACAACATCAACAACAACAACAACAACAACAACAACAACCCTAAGTAACAACAACAACAAAAACAACAACAAACCTAACAACAACAACCCTAAACAACAACCCTAAATAACAACAACAACAACAACAACCCTAAACAACAAAAACAACAAAAACAACAAACCCTAAACAACAACAACAACAACAACAATAACAACAACAACAACAACCCTAAACAACAACAACAATAACAACGACAACCCTAAAAAACAACAACATCAAAAACAACAACAACAACAACAACAACCCTAAGTAACAACAACAACAAAAACAACAACAAACCAAACAACAACCCTAAACAACATCAATAACAACAACAACAACAACAACAACCCTAAATAACAACAACAACAACAACCCTAAACAACAACAACGACAACAACAACCGTAAACAACAACAACGACAACAACAACCCAAAACAACACAACCCAAAACAACAACAACAACAACCCTAAATATCACCACCAACAACAAAAACAACAACAACAATAACAACTACCCTAAATAAAAACAACAACAACAACGACAACCCTAAACAACAACAACAACAACAACCCTAAATAACAACAACATCATCAACAACAACAACAACAACTTTAAATAACAATAACATCAACAACAACCCTAAACAACAACAACGACATCAACAAATACAACCCTAAATAACAATAACAACAACCCTAAATAACAACAATTGCAACAACAAGCCTAAATAACAACAACAACAACAACAACAACCCTAAATAATTGCAACAACAACCCTAAATAACAACAACAACAACAACCACCCTAAATAACAACAACAACAACAACAACAACAACCTTAAATAACAATAACAACAACATCAACAACAACAACAACCCTAAGTAACAACAACAACAAAAACAACAACAAAAACAACAACAAACCTAACAACAACAACCCTAAACAACAACAATAACAACAACAACAACAACAACAACAACAACCCTAAATAACAACAACAACAACAACAACAACCCTAAACAACAACAACGACAACAACAACCGTAAACAACAACAACGACAACAACAACCCAAAACAACAACAACAACAACAACCCTAAATAACACCACCAACAACAAAAACAACAACCCTAAATAACACCACCAACAACAAAAACAACAACAACAATAACAACAACCCTAAATAAAAACAACAACAACAACGACTACCCTAAATAACAACAACAACAACAACCCTAAATAACAACAACATCATCAACAACAACTTTAAATAACAATAACATCAACAACAACCCTAAACAACAACAACGACATCAACAAATACAACCCTAAATAACAACAACATCAACAACAACCCTAAATAACAACAACAACAACGCTAAATAACAACAATTGCAACAACAAGCCTAAATAACAACAACAACAACAACAACAACCCTAAATAATTGCAATAACAACCCTAAATAACAACAACAACAACAACAACCACCCTAAGTAACAACAACAACAAAAACAACAACAAACCTAAACAATAACAACCCTAAACAACAACAACAACAACAACAACAACAACCCTAAATAACAACAACAACAAGAACAACCCTAAACAACAACAACGACAACAACAACCCTAAACAACAACAACGACAACAACAACCCAAAACAACACAACCCAAAACAACAACAACAACAACAACCCTAAATAACACCACCAACAACAAAACCAACAACAACAATAACAACAACCCTAAATAAAAACAACAACAACAACGACAACCCTAAATAACAACAACAACAACCCTAAATAACAACAACATCATCAACAACAACAGCAAAAACAACTTTAAATAACAATATCCTCAACAACCCTAAATAACAACAACAACAACGGTAAATAACAACAATTGCAACAACAAGCCTAAATAACAACAACAACAACAACAACAACAACAACCCTAAATAACAACAACAACAACAACAACAACCCTAAACAACAACAACGACAACAACAACCGTAAACAACAACAACGACAACAACAACCCAAAACAACAACAACAACAACAACCCTAAATAACACCACCAACAACAAAAACAACAACAATAACAACAACCCTAAATAAAAACAACAACAACAACGACAACCCTAAATAACAACAACAACAACAACCCTAAATAACAACAACATCATCAACAACAACAGCAACAACAACTTTAAATAACAATAACATCAACAACAACCCTAAACAACAACAACGACTTCAACAAAGACAACCCTAAATAACAACAACATCAACAACAACCCTAAATAACAACAACAACAACAACCCTAAATAACAACAATTGCAACAACAACCCTAAATAACAACAACAACAACCCTAAATAACAACAACAACAACCCTAAATAATAACAACAGCAACAACCCTAAATAACAACAACAGCAACAACAACAACAAATAACAACCCTAAATAACAACAACAACAACAACAACAACAACAACCCCCCTA
>OX359295.1:12465082-12482582 GCA_947179395.2 Pulicaria dysenterica
TAAATAACAACAACAACAACAACCCTAAATAACAACAACATCATCAACAACAACAACAACAACTTTAAATAACAATAACATCAACAACAACCCTAAACAACAACAACGACAACAACAACTACTACCCTAAATAACAATAACAACAACGCTAAATAACAACAATTGCAACAACAAGCCTAAATAACAACAACAACAACAACAACAACCCTAAATAATTGCAACAACAACCCTAAATAACAACAACAACAACAACCACCCTAAATAACAACAACAACAACAACAACAACAACCCTAAATAACAACAACAACAACATCAACAACAACAACAACCCTAAATAACAACAACAACAAAAACAACAACAAAAACAACAACAAACCTAACAACAACAACCCTAAACAACAACAATAACAACAACAACAACAACAACAACAACAACCCTAAATAACAACAACAACAACAACAACAACCCTAAACAACAACAACGACAACAACAACCGTAAACAACAACAACGACAACAACAACCCAAAACAACAACAACAACAACAACCCTAAATAACACCACCAACAACAAAAACAACAACCCTAAATAACACCACCAACAACAAAAACAACAACAACAATAACAACAACCCTAAATAAAAACAACAACAACAACGACTACCCTAAATAACAACAACAACAACAACCCTAAATAACAACAACATCATCAACAACAACTTTAAATAACAATAACATCAACAACAACCCTAAACAACAACAACGACATCAACAAATACAACCCTAAATAACAACAACATCAACAACAACCCTAAATAACAATAACAACAACGCTAAATAACAACAATTGCAACAACAACCCTAAATAACAACAACAACAACAACAACAACCCTAAATAATTGCAATAACAACCCTAAATAACAACAACAACAACAACAACCACCCTAAGTAACAACAACAACAAAAACAACAACAAACCTAAACAATAACAACCCTAAACAACAACAACAACAACAACAACAACAACCCTAAATAACAACAACAACAAGAACAACCCTAAACAACAACAACGACAACAACAACCGTAAACAACAACAACAACAACAACAACCCAAAACAACACAACCCAAAACAACAACAACAACAACAACCCTAAATAACACCACCAACAACAACAACAACAACAACCCTAAACAACAACAACAACAACAACGACAACCCTAAATAACAACAACAACAACCCTAAATAACAACAACATCATCAACAACAACAGCAAAAACAACTTTAAATAACAATATCCTCAACAACCCTAAATAACAACAACAACAACGGTAAATAACAACAATTGCAACAACAAGCCTAAATAACAACAACAACAACAACAACAACAACAACCCTAAATAACAACAACAACAACAACAACAACCCTAAACAACAACAACGACAACAACAACCCTAAACAACAACAACGACAACAACAACCCAAAACAACAACAACAACAACAACCCTAAATAACACCACCAACAACAAAAACAACAACAATAACAACAACCCTAAATAAAAACAACAACAACAACGACAACCCTAAATAACAACAACAACAACAACCCTAAATAACAACAACATCATCAACAACAACAGCAACAACAACTTTAAATAACAATAACATCAACAACAACCCTAAACAACAACAACGACTTCAACAAAGACAACCCTAAATAACAACAACAACAACAACAACCCTAAATAACAACAACAACAACCCTAAATAATTGCAACAACAACCCTAAATAACAACAACAACAACCCTAAATAACAACAACAACAACCCTAAATAATAACAACAGCAACAACCCTAAATAACAACAACAGCAACAACAACAACAAATAACAACCCTAAATAACAACAACAACAACAACAACAACAACAACCCCCCTAAATAACAACAACAACAACAACAAGAACAACAACAAAAACAACAACCCTAAACAACAACAACAACAAACCCTAAACAACAACAACAACAACCCTAAACAACAACAACAACAACAACAATAACAACAACAACAACAACCCTAAACAACCACAACAACAACAATGACAACCCTAAAAAACAACAACATCAACAACAACAACAACAACTAAGTAACAACAACAACAAAAACAACAACAAACCTAACAACAACAACCCTAAACAACAACAATAACAACAACAACAATAACAACAACAACAACCCTAAATAACAACAACAACAACAACAACCCTAAACAACAACAACGACAACAACAACCGTAAACAACAACAACGACAACAACAACCCAAAACAACAACAACCCAAAACAATAACAACAACAACAACAACCCTAAATAACACCACCAACAACAAAAATAACAACAACAATAACAACAACCCTAAATAAAAACAACAACAACAACGACAACCCTAAATAACAACAACAACAACAACAACCCTAAATAACAACAACATCATCAACAACAACAACAACAACAACTTTAAATAACAATAACATCAACAACAACCCTAAACAACAACAACGACATCAACTAATACAACCCTAAATAACAACAACATCAACAACAAACCAAATTAACAATAACAACAACGCTAAATAACAACAATTGCAACAACAAGCCTAAATAACAACAACAACAACAACAACAACAACAACAACCCTAAATAACAACAACAACAACAACAACAACCCTAAACAACAACAACGACAACAACAACCGTAAACAACAACAACGACAACAACAACCCAAAACAACAACAACAACAACAACCCTAAATAACACCACCAACAACAAAAACAACAACCCTAAATAACACCACCAACAACAAAAACAACAACAACAATAACAACAACCCTAAATAAAAACAACAACAACAACGACAACCCTAAATAACAACAACAACAACAACCCTAAATAACAACAACATCATCAACAACAACTTTAAATAACAATAACATCAACAACAACCCTAAACAACAACAACGACATCAACAAATACAACCCTAAATAACAACAACATCAACAACAACCCTAAATAACAATAACAACAACGCTAAATAACAACAATTGCAACAACAAGCCTAAATAACAACAACAACAACAACAACAACAACAACCCTAAATAACAACAACAACAACAACAACCACCCTAAGTAACAACAACAACAAAAACAACAACAAACCTAAACAATAACAACCCTAAACAACAACAACAACAACAACAACAACCCTAAATAACAACAACAACAAGAACAACCCTAAACAACAACAACGACAACAACAACCCTAAACAACAACAACGACAACAACAACCCAAAACAACACAACCCAAAACAACAACAACAACAACAACCCTAAATAACACCACCAACAACAAAACCAACAACAACAATAACAACAACCCTAAATAAAAACAACAACAACAACGACAACCCTAAATAACAACAACAACAACCCTAAATAACAACAACATCATCAACAACAACAGCAAAAACAACTTTAAATAACAATATCCTCAACAACCCTAAACAACAACAACGACAACAACAACTACAACCCTAAATAACAACAACAGCAACAACAACCCTAAATAACAACAACAACAACGGTAAATAACAACAATTGCAACAACAAGCCTAAATAACAACAACAACAACAACAACAACAACAACCCTAAATAACAACAACAACAACAACAACCCTAAACAACAACAACGACAACAACAACCGTAAACAACAACAACGACAACAACAACCCAAAACAACAACAACAACAACAACCCTAAATAACACCACCAACAACAAAAACAACAACAACAACAACAACCCTAAATAAAAACAACAACAACAACGACAACCCTAAATAACAACAACAACAACAACCCTAAATAACAACAACATCATCAACAACAACAGCAACAACAACTTTAAATAACAATAACATCAACAACAACCCTAAACAACAACAACAACAACAACGACAACCCTAAATAACAACAACATCAACAACAACCCTAAATAATAACAACAGCAACAACCCTAAACAACAACAACAACAACAACCCTAAATAACAACAACAACAACCCTAAATAACAACAACAACAACCCTAAATAATAACAACAGCAACAACCCTAAGTAACAACAACAGCAACAACAACAACAACTAACAACCCTAAATAACAACAACAACAACAACAACAACAACAACCCCCCTAAATAACAACAACAACAACAACCCCCCTAAATAACAACAAGAACAACAACAAAAACAACAACCCTAAACAACAACAACAACAAACCCTAAACAACAACAACAACAACCCTAAACAACAACAACAACAACAACAATAACAACAACAACAACAACCCTAAACAACCACAACAACAACAATGACAACCCTAAAAAACAACAACATCAACAACAACAACAACAAAAACAACAACAAACCTAACAACAACAACCCTAAACAACAACAATAACAACAACAACAATAACAACAACAACAACCCTAAATAACAACAACAACAACAACAACCCTAAACAACAACAACGACAACAACAACCGTAAACAACAACAACGACAACAACAACCCAAAACAACACAACCCAAAACAACAACAACAACAACAACAACCCTAAATAACACCACCAACAACAAAAACAACAACAACAATAACAACAACCCTAAATAACAACAACAACAACAACAACAACCCTAAATAACAACAACAACAACAACAACCCTAAATAACAACAACATCATCAACAACAACAACAACAACAACTTTAAATAACAATAACATCAACAACAACCCTAAACAACAACAACGACATCAACTAATACAACCCTAAATAACAACAACATCAACAACAAACCAAATTAACAATAACAACAACGCTAAATAACAACAATTGCAACAACAAGCCTAAATAACAACAACAACAACAACAACAACAACAACAACAACCCTAAATAATTGTAACAACAACCCTAAATAACAACAACAACAACAACAACCACCCTAAATAACAACAACAACAACAACAACCTTAAATAACAATAACAACAACATCAACAACAACAACAACAACAACAACCCTAAGTAACAACAACAACAAAAACAACAACAAACCTAACAACAACAACCCTAAACAACAACAATAACAACAACAACAACCCTAAATAACAACAACAACAACAACAACCCTAAACAACAACAACGACAACAACAACCATAAACAACAACAACAACAACAACAACCCAAAACAACACAACCCAAAACAACAACAACAACAACAACCCTAAATAACACCACCAACAACAAAAACAACAACAACAATAACAACAACCCTAAATAAAAACAACAACCACAACGACAACCCTAAATAACAACAACAACAACAACCCTAAATAACAACAACATCATCAACAACAACAACAACAACAACTTTAAATAACAATAACATCAACAACAACCCTAAACAACAACAACGACATCAACAAATACAACCCTAAATAACATCAACATCAACAACAACCCTAAATAACAATAACAACAACGCTAAATAACAACAATTGCAACAACAAGCCTAAATAACAACAACAACAACAACAACAACCCTAAATAATTGCAACAACAACCCTAAATAACAACAACAACAACAACAACCACCCTAAATAACAACAACAACAACAACAGCCACCCTAAGTAACAACAACAACAAAAACAACAACAAACCTAAACAATAACAACCCTAAACAACAACAACAACAACAACAACCCTAAATAACAACAACAACAACAACCCTAAACAACAACAACGACAACAACAACCGTAAACAACAACAACGACAACAACAACCCAAAATAACAACAACAACAACAACCCTAAATAACACAACCAACAACAAAAACAACAACAACAATAACAACAACCCTAAATAAAAACAACAACAACAACGACAACCCTAAATAACAACAACAACAACAACCCTAAATAACAACAACATCATCAACAACAACAACAACTTTAAATAACAATAACATCAACAACAACCCTAAACAACAACAACGACATCAACAAATACAACCCTAAATAACAACAACATCAACAACAAACCTAAATAACAATAACAACAACGCTAAATAACAACAATTGCAACAACAAGCCTAAATAACAACAACAACAACAACAACCCTAAATAATTGCAATAACAAGCCTAAATAACAACAACAACAACAACAACAACCACCCTAAATAACAACAACAACAACAACAGCCACCCTAAGTAACAACAACAACAAAAACAACAACAAACCTAAACAATAACAACCCTAAATAACAACAACAACAAAGACAACCCTAAAAAACAACAACATCAACAACAACAACAACAACCCTAAATAACAACAACAACAACAACAACAACAACAACCCCCCTAAATAACAACAACAACAACAAGAACAACAACAAAAACAACAACCCTAAACAACAAAAACAACAAAAACAACAAACCCTAAACAACAACAACAACAACCCTAAACAACAACAACAACAACAACAATAACAACATCAACAACAACCCTAAACAACCACAACAACAACAACGACAACCCTAAAAAACAACAACATCAACAACAACAACAACAACTAAGTAACAACAACAACAAAAACAACAACAAACCTAACAACAACAACCCTAAACAACAACAATAACAACAACAACAACAACAACAACAACAACCCTAAATAACAACAACAACAACAACAACCCTAAACAACAACAACGACAACAACAACCGTAAACAACAACAACGACAACAACAACCCAAAACAACACAACCCAAAACAACAACAACAACAACAACCCTAAATAACACCACCAACAACAACAACAACAACAACAATAACAACAACCCTAAATAACAACAACAACAACAACGACAACCCTAAATAACAACAACAACAACAACCCTAAATAACAACAACATCATCAACAACAACAACAACAACAAATTTAAATAACAATAACATCAACAACAACCCTAAACAACAACAACGACATCAACTAATACAACCCTAAATAACAACATCAACAACAAACCAAAATAACAATAACAACAACGCTAAATAACAACAATTGCAACAACAAGCCTAAATAACAACAACAACAACAACAACAACAACAACCCTAAATAACAACAACAACAACAACCACCCTAAACAACAACAACAACAACAACAACAACAACCTTAAATAACAATAACAACAACATCAACAACAACAACAACAACAACAACAACAACAACCCTAAGTAACAACAACAACAAAAACAACAACAAAAACAACAACAACAACAACCCTAAACAACAACAACGACAACAACAACCATAAACAACAACAACGACAACAACAACCACAAACAACAACAACAACAACAACCCTAAATGACACCACCAACAACAAAAACAACAACAACAATAACAACCCTAAATAACAACAACAACAACCCTAAATAACAACAACAACAACAACCCTAAATAACAACAACATCATCAACAACAACAACAACAACAACTTTAAATAACAATAACATCAACAACAACCCTAAACAACAACAACGACATCAACAAATACAACCCTAAATAACATCAACATCAACAACAACCCTAAATAACAATAACAACAACGCTAAATAACAACAATTGCAACAACAACCCTAAATAACAACAACAACAACAACAACCCTAAATAATTGCAACAACAACCCTAAATAACAACAACAACAACAACAACCACCCTAAATAACAACAACAACAACAACAGCCACCCTAAGTAACAACAACAACAAAAACAACAACAAACCTAAACAATAACAACCCTAAACAACAACAACAACAACAACAACCCTAAATAACAACAACAACAACCACAACCCTAAACAACAACAACGACAACAACAACCGTAAACAACAACAACGACAACAACAACCCAAAACAACAGCAACAACAACAACCCTAAATAACACCACCAACAACAAAAACAACAACAACAATAACAACAACCCTAAATAAAAACAACAACAACAACGACAACCCTAAATAACAACAACAACAACAACCCTAAATAACAACAACATCATCAACAACAACAACAACAACTTTAAATAACAATAACATCAACAACAACCCTAAACAACAACAACGACATCAACAAATACAACCCTAAATAACAACAACATCAACAACAAACCTAAATAACAATAACAACAACGCTAAATAACAACAATTGCAACAACAAGCCTAAATAACAACAACAACAACAACAACCCTAAATAATTGCAATAACAACCCTAAATAACAACAACAACAACAACAACAACCACCCTAAATAACAACAACAACAACAACAACCTTAAATAACAATAACAACAACATCAACAACAACAACAACAACAACAACAACAACCCTAAGTAACAACAACAACAAAAACAACAACAAACCTAACAACAACAACCCTAAGCAACAACAATAACAACAACAACAACAACAACAACAACAACCACCCTAAATAACAACAACAACAACAACAACAACCTTAAATAACAATAACAACAACATCAACAACAACAACAACAACAACAACCCTAAGTAACAACAACAACAAAAACAACAACAAACCTAACAACAACAACCCTAAACAACAACAATAACAACAACAACAACCCTAAATAACAACAACAACAACAACAACCCTAAACAACAACAACGACAACAACAACCATAAACAACAACAACGACAACAACAACCACAAACAACAACAACAACAACAACCCTAAATGACACCAACAACAACAAAAACAACAACAACAACAACAACAACCCTAAATAAAAACAACAACCACAACGACAACCCTAAATAACAACAACAACAACAACCCTAAATAACAACAACATCATCAACAACAACAACAACAACAACTTTAAATAACAATAACATCAACAACAACCCTAAACAACAACAACGACATCAACAAATACAACCCTAAATAACATCAACATCAACAACAACCCTAAATAACAATAACAACAACGCTAAATAACAACAATTGCAACAACAAGCCTAAATAACAACAACAACAACAACAACAACCCTAAATAATTGCAACAATAACCCTAAATAACAACAACAACAACAACAACCACCCTAAATAACAACAACAACAACAACAGCCACCCTAAGTAACAACAACAACAAAAACAACAACAAACCTAAACAATAACAACCCTAAACAACAACAACAACAACAACAACCCTAAATAACAACAACAACAACAACCCTAAACAACAACAACGACAACAACAACCGTAAACAACAACAACGACAACAACAACCCAAAACAACAACAACAACAACAACCCTAAATAACACAACCAACAACAAAAACAACAACAACAATAACAACAACCCTAAATAAAAACAACAACAACAACGACAACCCTAAATAACAACAACAACAACAACCCTAAATAACAACAACATCATCAACAACAACAACAACTTTAAATAACAATAACATCAACAACAACCCTAAACAACAACAACGACATCAACAAATACAACCCTAAATAACAACAACATCAACAACAACCCTAAATAACAATAACAACAACGCTAAATAACAACAATTGCAACAACAAGCCTAAATAACAACAACAACAACAACAACCCTAAATAATTGCAATAACAAGCCTAAATAACAACAACAACAACAACAACCACCCTAAATAACAACAACAACAACAACAGCCACCCTAAGTAACAACAACAACAAAAACAACAACAAACCTAAACAATAACAACCCTAAATAACAACAACAACAAAGACAACCCTAAAAAACAACAACATCAACAACAACAACAACAACCCTAAATAACAACAACAACAACAACAACAACAACCCCCCTAAATAACAACAACAACAACAAGAACAACAACAAAAACAACAACCCTAAACAACAAAAACAACAAAAACAACAAACCCTAAACAACAACAACAACAACCCTAAACAACAACAACAACAACAACAATAACAACATCAACAACAACCCTAAACAACCACAACAACAACAACGACAACCCTAAAAAACAACAACATCAACAACAACAACAACAACTAAGTAACAACAACAACAAAAACAACAACAAACCTAACAACAACAACCCTAAACAACAACAATAACAACAACAACAACAACAACAACAACAACCCTAAATAACAACAACAACAACAACAACCCTAAACAACAACAACGACAACAACAACCCTAAACAACAACAACGACAACAACAACCCAAAACAACACAACCCAAAACAACAACAACAACAACAACCCTAAATAACACCACCAACAACAAAAACAACAACAACAATAACAACAACCCTAAATAACAACAACAACAACAACAACAACACTAAATAACAACAACAACAACAACCCTAAATAACAACAACATCATCAACAACAACAACAACAACAAATTTAAATAACAATAACATCAACAACAACCCTAAACAACAACAACGACATCAACTAATACAACCCTAAATAACAACATCAACAACAAACCAAAATAACAATAACAACAACGCTAAATAACAACAATTGCAACAACAAGCCTAAATAACAACAACAACAACAACAACAACAACAACCCTAAATAACAACAACAACAACAACCACCCTAAACAACAACAACAACAACAACAACAACAACCCTAAATAACAACAACAACAACAACAACAACAACAACAACAACAACAACAACAACAACCCTAAATAACAACAACAACAAAAACAACAACAAACCTAAATAACAACAACAACAACAACAACAACCCTAAACAACAACAACGACAACAACAACCACAAACAACAACAACAACAACAACCCAAAACAACACAACCCAAAACAACAACAACAACAACAACCCTAAATGACACCAACAACAACAACCCTAAACAACAACAACAACAACAACCCTAAATAAAAACAACAACAACAACTAACAACCCTAAATAACAACAACATCATCATCAACAACAACAACCACAACTTTAAATAACAATAACAGCAACAACAACCCTAAACAACAACAACGACATCAACAAATACAACCCTAAATAACATCAACAACAAAAACAACCCTAAATAACAACAACAACAACAACGCTAAATAACAACAATTGCAACAACAAGCCTAAATAACAACAACAACAACAACAACCCTAAATAATTGCAACAACAACCCTAAATAACAACAACAACAACAACAACCACCCTAAATAACAACAACAACAACAACAGCCACCCTAAGTAACAACAACAACAAAAACAACAACAAACCTAAACAATAACAACCCTAAACAACAACAACAACAACAACAACCCTAAATAACAACAACAACAACCACAACCCTAAACAACAACAACGACAACAACAACCGTAAACAACAACAACGACAACAACAACCCAAAACAACAGCAACAACAACAACCCTAAATAACACCACCAACAACAAAAACAACAACAACAATAACAACAACCCTAAATAAAAACAACAACAACAACGACAACCCTAAATAACAACAACAACAACAACCCTAAATAACAACAACATCATCAACAACAACAACAACAACTTTAAATAACAATAACATCAACAACAACCCTAAACAACAACAACGACATCAACAAATACAACCCTAAATAACAACAACATCAACAACAAACCTAAATAACAATAACAACAACGCTAAATAACAACAATTGCAACAACAAGCCTAAATAACAACAACAACAACAACAACCCTAAATAATTGCAATAACAACCCTAAATAACAACAACAACAACAACAACAACCACCCTAAATAACAACAACAACAACAACAACCTTAAATAACAATAACAACAACATCAACAACAACAACAACAACAACAACAACAACCCTAAGTAACAACAACAACAAAAACAACAACAAACCTAACAACAACAACCCTAAGCAACAACAATAACAACAACAACAACAACAACAACAACAACCACCCTAAATAACAACAACAACAACAACAACCTTAAATAACAATAACAACAACATCAACAACAACAACAACAACAACAACCCTAAGTAACAACAACAACAAAAACAACAACAAACCTAACAACAACAACCCTAAACAACAACAATAACAACAACAACAACCCTAAATAACAACAACAACAACAACAACCCTAAACAACAACAACGACAACAACAACCATAAACAACAACAACGACAACAACAACCACAACACAACCCAAAACAACAACAACAACAACAACCCTAAATGACACCAACAACAACAAAAACAACAACAACAATAACAACAACCCTAAATAAAAACAACAACCACAACGACAACCCTAAATAACAACAACAACAACAACCCTAAATAACAACAACATCATCAACAACAACAACAACAACAACTTTAAATAACAATAACATCAACAACAACCCTAAACAACAACAACGACATCAACAAATACAACCCTAAATAACATCAACATCAACAACAACCCTAAATAACAATAACAACAACGCTAAATAACAACAATTGCAACAACAAGCCTAAATAACAACAACAACAACAACAACAACCCTAAATAATTGCAACAATAACCCTAAATAACAACAACAACAACAACAACCACCCTAAATAACAACAACAACAACAACAGCCACCCTAAATAACAACAACAACAAAAACAACAACAAACCTAAACAATAACAACCCTAAACAACAACAACAACAACAACAACCCTAAATAACAACAACAACAACAACCCTAAACAACAACAACGACAACAACAACCGTAAACAACAACAACGACAACAACAACCCAAAACAACAACAACAACAACAACCCTAAATAACACAACCAACAACAAAAACAACAACAACAATAACAACAACCCTAAATAAAAACAACAACAACAACGACAACCCTAAATAACAACAACAACAACAACCCTAAATAACAACAACATCATCAACAACAACAACAACTTTAAATAACAATAACATCAACAACAACCCTAAACAACAACAACGACAACAACAACTACAACCCTAAATAACAACAACATCAACAACAAACCTAAATAACAATAACAACAACGCTAAATAACAACAATTGCAACAACAAGCCTAAATAACAACAACAACAACAACAACCCTAAATAATTGCAATAACAAGCCTAAATAACAACAACAACAACAACAACCACCCTAAATAACAACAACAACAACAACAGCCACCCTAAGTAACAACAACAACAAAAACAACAACAAACCTAAACAATAACAACCCTAAATAACAACAACAACAAAAACAACCCTAAAAAACAACAACATCAACAACAACAACAACAACCCTAAATAACAACAACAACAACAACAACAACAACCCCCCTAAATAACAACAACAACAACAAGAACAACAACAAAAACAACAACCCTAAACAACAAAAACAACAAAAACAACAAACCCTAAACAACAACAACAACAACCCTAAACAACAACAACAACAACAACAATAACAACATCAACAACAACCCTAAACAACCACAACAACAACAACGACAACCCTAAAAAACAACAACATCAACAACAACAACAACAACTAAGTAACAACAACAACAAAAAACAACAACAAACCTAACAACAACAACCCTAAACAACAACATAACAACAACAACAACAACAACAACAACAACCCTAAATAACAACAACAACAACAACAACCCTAAACAACAACAACGACAACAACAACCGTAAACAACAACAACGACAACAACAACCCAAAACAACACAACCCAAAACAACAACAACAACAACAACCCTAAATAACACCACCAACAACAAAAACAACAACAACAATAACAACAACCCTAAATAAAAACAACAACAACAACGACAACCCTAAATAACAACAACAACAACAACCCTAAATAACAACAACATCATCAACAACAACAACAACAACAAATTTAAATAACAATAACATCAACAACAACCCTAAACAACAACAACGACATCAACTAATACAACCCTAAATAACAACATCAACAACAAACCAAAATAACAATAACAACAACGCTAAATAACAACAATTGCAACAACAAGCCTAAATAACAACAACAACAACAACAACAACAACAACCCTAAATAACAACAACAACAACAACCACCCTAAACAACAACAACAACAACAACAACAACAACCTTAAATAACAATAACAACAACAACAACAACAACAACAACAACAACAACAACAACAACCCTAAATAACAACAACAACAAAAACAACAACAACCCTAAATAACAACAACAACAACAACAACAACCCTAAACAACAACAACGACAACAACAACCACAATCAACAACAATGACAACAACAACCCAAAACAACACAACCCAAAACAACAACAACAACAACAACCCTAAATAACACCACCAACAACAAAAACAACAACAACAATAACAACCCTAAATAAAAACAACAACAACAACAACAACCCTAAATAACAACAACAACAACAACCCTAAATAACAACAACATCATCAACAACAACAACAACAACAACTTTAAATAACAACTACAGCAACAACAACCCTAAACAACAACAACGACATCAACAAATACAACCCTAAATAACATCAACATCAACAACAACCCTAAATAACAATAACAACAACGCTAAATAACAACAATTGCAACAACAAGCCTAAATAACAACAACAACAACAACAACCCTAAATAATTGCAACAACAACCCTAAATAACAACAACAACAACAACAACCACCCTAAATAACAACAACAACAACAACAGCCACCCTAAGTAACAACAACAACAAAAACAACAACAAACCTAAACAATAACAACCCTAAACAACAACAACAACAACAACAACCCTAAATAACAACAACAACAACCACAACCCTAAACAACAACAACGACAACAACAACCGTAAACAACAACAACGACAACAACAACCCAAAACAACAGCAACAACAACAACCCTAAATAACACCACCAACAACAAAAAC
Organism: Pulicaria dysenterica; assembly: GCA_947179395.2. NCBI lineage: Eukaryota > Viridiplantae > Streptophyta > Magnoliopsida > Asterales > Asteraceae > Pulicaria > Pulicaria dysenterica. The sequence goes on from OX359295.1 coordinate 12,480,303, forward strand.
AACAACAACAATAACAACAACCCTAAATAAAAACAACAACAACAACGACAACCCTAAATAACAACAACAACAACAACCCTAAATAACAACAACATCATCAACAACAACAACAACAACTTTAAATAACAATAACATCAACAACAACCCTAAACAACAACAACGACATCAACAAATACAACCCTAAATAACAACAACATCAACAACAAACCTAAATAACAATAACAACAACGCTAAATAACAACAATTGCAACAACAAGCCTAAATAACAACAACAACAACAACAACCCTAAATAATTGCAATAACAACCCTAAATAACAACAACAACAACAACAACAACCACCCTAAATAACAACAACAACAACAACAACCTTAAATAACAACAACAACAACATCAACAACAACAACAACAACAACAACAACAACCCTAAGTAACAACAACAACAAAAACAACAACAAACCTAACAACAACAACCCTAAGCAACAACAATAACAACAACAACAACAACAACAACAACAACAACCCTAAATAACAACAACAACAACAACAACCCTAAACAACAACAACGACAACAACAACCGTAAACAACAACAACGACAACAACAACCCAAAACAACAAACCCTAAACAACAACAACAACAACAACCCTAAATAATAACAACAACAACAACAACAACAATAATAACAACAACAACAACCCTAAACAACCAAAACAACAACAACCACAACCCTAAAAAACAACAACATCAACAACAACAACAACAACCCTAAATAACAACAACAACAACAACAACCCTAAACAACAACAACGACAACAACAACCATAAACAACAACAACGACTACAACAACCCAAAACAACACAACCCAAAACAACAACAACAACAACAACCCTAAATAACACCACCAACTACAAAAACAACAACAACAATAACAACCCTAAATAAAAACAACAACAACAACGACAACCCTAAATAACAACAACAACAACCCTAAATAACAACAACATCAACACAACAACAACAACAACAACTTTAAATAACAATAACATCAACAACAACCCTAAACAACAACAACGACATCAACAAATACAACCCTAAATAACATCAACATCAACAACAACCCTAAATAACAATAACAACAACCCTAAATAACAACAATTGCAACAACAAGCCTAAATAACAACAACAACAACAACAACCCTAAATAATTGCAACAACAACCCTAAATAACAACAACAACAACAACAACCACCCTAAATAACAACAACAACAACAACAGCCACCCTAAGTAACAACAACAACAAAAACAACAACAAACCTAAACAATAACAACCCTAAACAACAACAACAACAACAACAACCCTAAATAACAACAACAACAACAACAACCCTAAACAACAACAACGACAACAACAACCGTAAACAACAACAACGACAACAACAACCCAAAACAACAACAACAACAACAACCCTAAATAACACCACCAACAACAAAAACAACAACAACAATAACAACAACCCTAAACAAAAACTACAACAACAACTAACAACCCTAAATAACAACAACACAACAACAACCCTAAATAACAACAACATCATCAACAACAACAACAACAACTTTAAATAACAATAACATCAACAACAACCCTAAACAACAACAACGACATCAACAAATACAACCCTAAATAACAACAACATCAACAACAAACCTAAATAACAATAACAACAACGCTAAATAACAACAATTGCAACAACAAAGCTTACTTACCCTAAATAACAACAACAACAACAACAACCCTAAATAATTGCAATAACAACCCTAAATAACAACAACAACAAAAACAACAACCACCCTAAATAACAACAACAACAACAACAACCTTAAATAACAATAACAACAACATCAACAACAACAACAACAACAACAACAACCCTAAGTAACAACAACAACAAAAACAACAACAAACCTAACAACAACAACCCTAAACAACAACAATAACAACAACAACAACAACAACAACAACAACAACCCTAAATAACAACAACAACAACAACAACCCTAAACAACAACAACGACAACAACAACCGTAAACAACAACAACGACAACAACAACCCAAAACAACAAACCCTAAACAACAACAACAACAACAACCCTAAATAATAACAACAACAACAACAACAACAACAATAATAACAACAACAACAACAACCCTAAACAACCACAACAACAACAACGACAACCCTAAAAAAACAACAACATCAACAACAACAACAACAACC